>OX419603.1:240274-445305 GCA_948473455.1 Teleiodes luculella
AACGTTTGCATTCCGTTCTAATAAAAAAGCTGCGCCGGAGCATCGATGCACGGCTCTAGAGTTAGTCTTAGACAATAATCGCGATCGGGAACATGTATTCACTTTAAAATAAATTAAGTTAAAAAAGCTTTGCATTTTTTTTAGTGAATGCTCCACTAAAGACCATAAAGTCGCGTGGATCATAATCATTCTGTTTTTCAAAGACTTGTTGATATCGTGTGTCTTTTAGCACAACAAGAACTGCCTTTTAAAGGCCATGATGTGTTGGATAGACGCAATTTGATAGATGTAAATAAATTAGTGTAAAATTGTAAATATGTTTCGTGTAAATAGTAGCATACTGTGGGACTTTTTTAAAAAAACTAACAATGCGCTGGACAAAATAGCAAACTGCAAAGTGTATGGGGACATAATTATACAGTTATAAAGCCTCCACTGGCAATTTAAAAATGCACTTGAATAAACGTCATTTCGACGTCGACAAGTCGCCGAATCTCGGGCTTCAATTGCGGCAGTACCAGCACCTGCTCCTGCACATCCACCTAGCTCGCCATCGACATCAGAAGCAGCACTGCACCAGCTGCTGAATGTTTCTACCGCAACACCTCTAGTACCGGTGGAACCTTAACTACCGATAGCGGCAAATGAACGCGGGATGCAAACAACCATTGACAGATATGGGAACAGCAAAAAAAAGATATCTAGATAATTAACACAAAAAATTGACGATGACTTGTTACGACTATTCACTGATGGCTTTCAACCTTTCTCACTAGTAGTGCAGTACATTGTTCTGATATACAAAAGAACAATAGCAAGCCAATATTATTAGGTACATAATATTGTGTGCTATGTATGTCTGATAAAATAAAAACCAATATCAAAAGTCGAAGTAATGTTTGCCACAATGTATTATATTATATTATCCAAATCCTTCTTTTAAAATTATGTTCGTATTTTCGAGAAGGTTTTTTAGAGGAAGCGTTCAAATTCAAAAAGTTTGCCAGCTGGATACCTAGATGTAAGCTTCCTACAAGGAAAACTACACTCGAGAGCAAAGAATCCGGGTCACTTAGAAAAACCTATAAATCTCGGAAACTAAGAATGCTAGCTTAATGAAATAAATTGTGTTTAGTAGACAATTTAATACTCCTTAAATGAAAGTAATAAAATTTATAAGTCACTACATTTTTATTTATTAAAACGAAACAAAGTAAAAAAACTGCTGATCTCGCCTTTAAACAAAAATAGTAAACATAACATTTTTGTACAACAATGTGATTTTCTTGGATTTTAATACTTTGTATTGCCTCCTCATGCTTCCTTTTCTGCGCTTACGCGGTTTGGCATGCTGTACACCAAGTTCCTTATACGATTTTGGGAAATATTCTCCCAATCCTCTGTGATAACAATCTTGAGCTCACGGAGCGTGATTGGGGGAGGGTTTCGTTGTTTTACGCATCTCCCCAGCTCGTCGCAAGCATGCTCGATCGGGTTGATATTCGGGCTGCGTGCTGGCCACTTCATACGAGCAATGTTCATCTCTTGTAGGTAGTCATTCATAATCAAACCTGTATGAGGTCGGGCATTGTCATAAATAAAAATAGCATCTTCACCCAAATTGACCATAAATGGCCCAACGTGTTCATTAAGGATTTCGTCCACATAAATTACGCTAGTTAAAGAACCGTTTTCCATGAACACCAGTTCTGTGCGACTCTCAGATGAAATTCCGGCCCACGCATGTACAGACCTACCACCGTAGCCTACTTTTTCTTTTATGCATGCTTGCTTGAATCTTTTCCCTGGTCTTTTATATACTCTGTGTCTTCCATCGTGCTTGTAGAGCATACATTTTGATTCGTCGTAGAACATAACTTACGACCAATCTTCAATAGTCCAATTTAAATGGTTCTGGGTATATCTTAGTCTTGAAATACGATGACCACGCTTTAATTTAGGGCCATTTGCAGGTCTAAGTGGCTTCAGGTTAGCTTCAGAAAGTCGTCATCTTACTGTCCATGCGCTTGGGTTACTTCCTCCGAGGCGTTGAAACTGATTTGTAAGTTCAGTTCCTTTGAGAAAGCGATTACGAAGCATGGTGTTCACCAAGTATCGATCTTCTCGTGCTGTGGTACATCCAGTTCTGCCTGTACCTGGTCTACGTAGGTTAGAGCCAGTGTCCTCGTAACGTAGGAGAACTCTTTGTACTGTTGACAGCGACACACCGAGAGTCCTGGCTGTATCGCGCTCACTCCGGCCGGTTTCCAGCATTGTTAGGATTCTGGCGCATTCTTCAGGTGTAAGCGACATGATTACAGGTTAAATAATAAATATTTAACACTATCAATATGGTTTATATACCAACTTAAATTACAAAATAGAAACAATAGTAAAAACAAATGTAGTAATTTCATAGCTCCATCTTCGAAAGTATCCTTTTTTCAAATTTGATATTTTTATGACAGCCCAAATTTAAGGATCATTTAATTAATACCCTAATTTAAGGAGTATTTAATTGTCTACTAAACACAACTTATTTCATTAAGCTAGCATTCTTAGTTTCCGAGATTTATAGGATTTTCTAAGTGACCCGGATTCTTTGCTCTCGAGTGTATATCAAATATATTGTTGCCAGCGAAATATGATAAAATCAAAGTCGCTTTAAAAACTATACAGGAACAATCCAGTGTCGAAAATGTATGCCTTACCACCGACTTGTGGACGTCCCGTGGCAACGAATCTTATTTGGGTGTCACGTTTCATGAATGACAACTTCGAATAAAGTCTGTGCTCTTGTGTTATGACAGCTTTGAAGAGTCACATGCAAGTCAGAACATTCAAAAGGCTCTAACAAGTATGACTGAGCAGTGGGGATTATCTGAAAAAAAAAACTTTGCGGTTTCAGAGAATGCTCCCAATATAACTAAGGCAATCCGGATGTTTAGAACCAACCTGCGTTTAAGTTTGTTTGTGTTGGCAAACTTGTGACGTTAGTGACAGTTGTCAATGTCATGTCAAAATGGCGTATTTAGAAAAATGAAAATGAAAAAACGCTATGTATACAGTATTCACAAATACACAAGCAGAAGTTGAAGAGCTGAAAATCAAGCAAGCGGATATTTCTTTCAAGTATATAATAAACATGAGCTCGTCAGGGACTACGCCGGCTCTCTTGGCTATATATATTATATATATTACATAGTATGTAAAATCTATGGAAGAGCGGTGTCTCCTGCCACAGGCATTTTGGCTTAAAAGGAGACATCGGTCACTAGCTTATATAAATATGTGTGAAAAGCCCAAATAAATTATTTTATTTTTTTATTTTTTCTTGGCGCTTGCTCCAGCAGATGACGCTGATACAGCTGGAGCGCTAGAGTTGAGGGTCTCTTAATTTGAATTGATAAAAATCGTTTATGAAGTAAATACTAAAACCTAACCATGGTTTAGTTAGGTCCACAGACGCAAGTGGGAGATTACGAACCATGGGGAATTGAGAGCGTCTCGACAAAAATTACTGATCAAACCATGAGGAATTGGAAGTGTCTCGAAAAAAATTACTAAGTGGAAAACGTTTAATATGTTTTTTATTATATTATAAGGTGAATAGAAAGCTGCTCGACGTCATAAAAAAGCCATAAGAACTAGTGATGATCCTGCTGTATATGCGAAATTGACAGAACTCGAGCAGCGGGTGGTAAAGCTGGTTGGGTGCAAGGCGCTACAGGATTGCCTGCTGAGGAGGATCATTCTTATAGCATAAATTTATCGCCGGAGGCCCACTCGACCTAGAGCATCACCAGGAAGATGTGTAAGGTCTGCATACACAGAGCAGGCAGCACAGTATTTCTTAAATTCTGATAACGAGTGGAAAAAATTTAGAATTCAGCAACACCATGATTACATGGAAAATAAGAGGGAATTGAACCGGATTCGGAATATGGAGCTCCAAATACAGAGAAAATGGCAGGCAATGGGAGCAAGAGTACTCGATATTTCAGAAAAAAAAAATGAAAATTTGTCTAGTATTTATTTTCGATTATATTTTCTTTATTTATTATTATTATTATTACCAAAAAATAATCCCGTAGACAAAACTGCAGATGACCATGTTAAGCATTTTTTACTATCAATTTTGTCAGATATGAAGTCAATGACCGATAAAGAAAATTAAGGGGCTCCCCTATGCTAAGTGGCGCCGCCATCCGTTAAAAAATAATAACTCGCGAAGTATACATTTTTTATAAAATCCGGACGGTCATTTTAAAGATTTGGTGTTTTAGGATATATAGAAGCCATCAACTCTGTTAGTTTGAGTTCGATGAAGTTACAGATAGAAAATTTGACAAAAGTGGCCGTTTTTTGCAAATTTTCTATCTGTAACTACAGCGGACTATAATAAATACAGTTTATGGCCGCTATATATACTATAGCACCAAATCTTTAAAATGACCGTCCGGATTTTATAAAAAATGTATACTTCGCGAGTTTTTATTTTTTAACGGATGGCGGCGCCACTTAGCGAATGCTAAAAAAAAAACCAGGCCCGGCGCAAAAGATAATAATATGTATTTCAGTTTATCAGTATAAATGAGTAATAAAATACCATATAGGTGCCATTACTAAAAACGATGGATAAATGTAGGAAATTGCTATTTGTTTTTTGGCAGGATTTAATTTTTATATTTTTCTTGTTATATGAAACTCAGTAATATCTCATTATTCTATTGAGTTATTATGCTCCGTATTCACCGTGAGCTTCAATGCAGAGTGCTATAAGTCCTTCAAGTGCGAGCGAGAGAGATACTTGTTGGTGGTCGGTATGAATAATAGCTGTACGAGTAAGCTATGAATCTGCGAGACATTTGATGGATCAAGTTCGAATTGCCATGCCTGCTGGCACAGAATCAACGAGGCATTACGTCGTGATGTACAAGTTCCACGCGACCCTCAAGATGCCCTCTTTCCTGTTTCCGGATTCAGTCGTGTGGCTAATACATCACGGCGTTGTATGGTGAATGACTGCAATAACGATCAGCTCCGTGCAGTCACAAACAGCATCAAGGTCTTCCTTTTGAGCTACCACCAATTGCACATACCCCAGCTTGCAAGAATTTGTCGAAATCATTTGAAACACCGCCTTAGAAGATATACCACTTCTCGTGACACGCCGTCTATCAAACTTCAACACTAGCTGTATACCTGATATTGTCAGGATGTACACGCTGGCCCTAGAACATCGATGTGTCTTGGATTTTAATAATATCAATGAACTTACCGCGGAAGATTTACATTTCTGGACCGGCTTAACTCATGCACAGTTTAACTATTTATACGAACAATTACCAAGTTTGCGTCGTCGTGAACCAACTTCAGCGCGAGAAGATTTGGGTATTTATCTAAGCAAAGTACGAACTGGTGAACCTAGTGTACGATTAGGTACAGTTTTCAACAAATCCAGGCAAACTATAGACCGCAAAGTTCACTTGGTTAGAGATTGCCTACTTAACTATTTCGTTGCCCTGCATCTGGGGTTTGATCACATCACCAGAGAAGAAGTGATACAAAGAAACAGAATTCTCCCTAACCATATATTTGGGAATGACGAATCACCAAAGGCCATTTTAATATGTGACGGTAGCTATATTTTCATACAGAAAAGTTTGAACTTTCTCTTACAAAAACAGAGCTACAGTTTACACAAATTCACCAATTTAATAAAACCATTTGTTGAATGGTCATATTATTGAAGTGTTAGGTCCATACGCAGCAACATCTTCAGACGCATCAATAATGAAAAATATTCTACGCAACCACGATGCTCCGATGGAAGAAGCTGTTATTAATTATTTTTTAGCAGCAGGTGACGTATTAATTGTAGATAGAGGATTCCGCGATGCCGTTTCTATGCTTGAAACTCAAGGTTATGTGGTCCATATGCCACCTACTAAAAGCCGCGGCCAAAACCAACTAACTTGCGAAGAGGCCAACAAATCGAGATTATTAACCATGTGTAGATGGGTTGTTGAAACTATAAATGGGAGGTTCAAACGTGACTTCAAAATGTTCAAATACAGTTTGTTCAACCGCACGTTACATACCACCATGTCAGACTTCAGAATAGCCGCTGCACTAATTAATTGCTTCCAAGAGCCGTACGAAGACAGTCAGTACACAGCACAATTTATTGAAGCGATAAATACAAGAATGAATCGACCAAATCTTTTGGCGGACCATGTGATTCAAAATAATCTAAACAGACAAAGGGCGACGTTTAAGCGAATGGAAGCCATCCACAAGTTACGGACTTCCCGACATTCACACAGGAAAAAAACAAACCTCCTTCCTACAAAAAACAAACCAAAAGCTAATGACAACAGTATTATTTTTTGATATGTCTAAGGCGTTTGATTTTGTATCCCATGATTTACTTCTGACTAAGTTGGAACAATATGGAATAAGGGGCCCGGCTTTGATGTGGCTAAAAAGTTACTTATCAGATAGGAAACAATGTGTTGAAGTTAGTAAAATTGATAAGGATCGTGTATTGAAAACATATAATTCAAAATATAAAGAAAACTTATTTGGGGTCCCTCAGGGGAGTGTTCTAGGTCCGCTATTATTTTTAATTTATATTAACGATCTTCCTGATGTGACTAATTATAGAACAATATTATTTGCTGATGACATTTCTATTGTAGTGACTACGGATAATAAACTAACATTAACTGACCATGAAACTAATATTAATAAAACAATCAATGACATCATAGAATGGCTTAAAAATAATAATTTACTAATTAATATTGATAAAACAAATTATATGAATTTTAATAAATTTCAATCAAAACTTAAAGTTAAATACAAGAATAATTCCATCGCAGAAAAAGAGTCACTTAAATTCCTAGGACTCACACTGGATAATCAACTCAGGTGGATAGAACACGTAGAAAATGTCTGTAATAAAATAAATAGATTTCGCTACCCATTGTACAAGCTCCGCAAAACAGTGAGCCAGTCTGCTGCCCTCACAGCATATCATGGATACGTAGAATCTAACCTGAGGTACGGCATATTGATTTGGGGTAATAGTACTGCTATAAACAAAGCATTCATAGCCCAAAAAAAATGCATCAGATCAATTTGTGGTGCTGCTCCGTTGGACTCATGCCGGCCGCTGTTTTCAAGGTTGAAGGTTTTAACACTACCATGTTTATATATTTACGAGGTCGCAAAATTTGTGAAAGAAAATATAAACCTATTTATTAAATTTAAAGATGTTTGTGCCATAAATATTAGGGAACCCAACAAATTGACAACCAATGTGATCTGCAGAACGGCCCGGTTTAGGAAGAATTGCTATTTTATGTGTGTTGCTATATATAATGAGATCCCTCCAATGATAAAAAATCTTAATATAAAATTATTTAAAAGTAAATTAATGGAATGGTTATTGAAATGGAATTTTTATTCAATAAGAGAATTTTTAGAATTTAAGTTAGTTAAGTAAAGTGACCCTGGTTGAGTTTTTATAAATGTTTGCATGTCATAATGCTTTGACTAAATGTGGAGAGGCTTAATTTATTATTTTATTGTTAACACCATTATGTATACCCCATTTTATGCAAATAAAGATTATTATTATTATTATTATAAGAGTTGATTTTGTTTGCTGTGGGCACCTACCACGTGAAAACAGCAGCCTCGTACTGTAGCGAGCACATCAAGCGAAGCGGTGTGTATGAAGTAGAAGTTTTTCGAAACCGTTGCCCGTAGTGCCATTGAATTTAAATGAAGTTGATGACTGTCAACTCATCAGATGTCGCATCAATTCCCGACATGTGATCAATAGGACGTATTATATATACGTTTTATATAAAAGAGAAAGTGGGAGAAATGGAATTGCCGAATATTATTGTTCATGCATACACGGGAAAAGAACGCTAGGTTGTTGTGCCCATGTAATGTCAGTCATATATTACGTTGGGTGGGCAGGGAATCAAGAGGGCTTCGCACACCCCGCACTTTCACTGCAAAATGTAACATTAGATTTAGAAAATGAGGATGACATACGTCTAATGCTGATCGGTTTATAATATAAGCCCTGCCAAAAACAAATAGCAATTTCCTCCACTTAGCAACCGTTTTCGATGACGGCACCTATGTGCTATTTTGTTACTCTTTAATACTGATAAATTGAGATACATATCTTTTGCGCCGAGCCTGGGTTTTTTTTCCATACTTCGTGAGCATTCTCCTTTGAAATTATGTTCGCAATAAAGAGGATCAAATATGTGGGTTGAAGACTATACTTTGCATTGTTTTCCGTATATTTTGGTATTTATTTCTCATCTAAGTGAATTGTAAAATTCTTATCAGAATAAATATTGCACCGCACCTATTTCATCAGTTTTTTTTAACCTTTTGAACCTTCGTACTTAGCATGAAGTTATACAAACGTGTTATGTAGTGGTTTGAACCGTTCTTTCTATCAGGAACAAATTGAATAACTGGACCGCACCTCTAATTTCATAACTTGGAGGTTCACAATCTAAAACATTTTGATTCTGGGGCAGTTATGGAACTATGTAGAAGGCACGGCAACCTCGAGCAGCGAGGACGGTGAGAAAGCCGCTGATTTGATTCGCGACAAGCGAGCCATAGCGAGAATTTGTTAAAAACGCCACCACCGCAAAAGCAGCGTGAAAGTCGCTCTCTAATACCTTTGAGAATTAAGGTTTGCTTCGAAGTGTTTTTGTTGCGTCAATTGCAGAGGGCGGATTATTCAAACTTCTTTAATATAAACGACTATATTCAACATATTGTGAGCCTGGTACAATCACTGCATGACATTGGAACAGACATTAATTAATGATTCCGAAGTAGCAGAAATCCTCTGAACTGGCTTACCGCAGAAGTTCGACACGCTTCTGACCGGGCTTGAGACAGCCAGTATTACACAAGTATTGATGTCCGACATGGTGAAGCTCCTTCAGGAAGACGACCGAAAGAGTAACAACAATTATTAGGAAAACAAACGGAAACTTAAATAGCAACGTGTACAACAGCATATCTAATAAAGAGAGACACATTGAAATGTCAGTTTTGTGGTCGTACAGGTTAGTGTTGGGCGTAAGTACTTACTAATATGTATTAATTATTATTTATTTATTTGTTATTATTGAATTATTTTGCTTTACAATTAGGCTGTATGGCTCAGTCAGTACCTTTGCCCGTGAAAAAATAAATAAAAGATAACAACGAGGTAATATAAAACAAATTAACTTTCTGGCGGGATTAATTTGCGTACGTTAATATATAAATAATGAATGCTGTAGACTTCCGTAAAGCAGATTCAAGAAATCTACCAAAAGTCCTAAATGTAATGATTTTAGAGTATATAAGTACCTGTAACCTGCAAAATATAGCAGAAATAAGAGGGTAAAAAGTTCTGATGTAGGTATATAATATTTGAATCATTATCCCACGGAAAGAAGTACCCTATGTAATTTAAAAAAAATTAAAGCCCAACTACAGAAATAAAAAACCTCGTTGTATATTGCCGAATTTCAATGGAATGGAGACGGAACCAGGTTTCACCGCTGAAAGCTTCGAAATTTTAGAGGCATTTGGGAAAAATAGTAAATATAAAGTGCTCGTCAATTTAAGTTTAGACGAGATGGCAATAAGGAAAGGATTTGTCTGGGATGGGACAGCAAACACATTCAAAGGGTATGATGTCGATACAGTAACAAATGTATCCGACGATAATCTGCCCTTAGCCACACATAGTCAGTGCTACTAATTTTAATTGGATTCTTCCAATAGCATATTTTTTCATAATCTCCATGATAGGCGAGCAGCGGGCTAACATTGTCCAAATGCAATTAAGATGTTTATTATATAAATATTTTTGTTTCTATCTACGTTAACATTCGATGGTGCATCTACAAATATCACTACGGCCACACATTTAGGGTAGGTATAATCATAATACGTAAACATAGTAAAAAAAGCATTCAAAAACATGCAAGACAAAAACATGCAAGTATCGTCAAATTATTTGCAAGGACGTAAAACTCAAGTTCTCGTTAAGTTGATAAAAAAAATTGGGCATGATGGCCTCAATGGCCTGTCTCAAGAATATCCACAACTACCGGTTCTTCACCACTTGCATTTGGCGAGATATATGTTTTCTTTTTTTATTATTATATAGGTACACATTGTGTACATAATAAAAGATGTCGTTTAAAGAAAATCAAGAAAATAATCTGTGTCAGCATATTTATGCAGAGACACTTGCCTCTCTCAAGGATATCCACAACGACCGGTTCTACAATGCCTGCACTTTACTAGACACGACATAATATAAGGAATCCCCCTGACGGGGTTAGGGCAACACCAACAAATACAGTATTTTCGATTAACATACATACATCTGTACAGATGCCTGTGAAGCAAATTCATACTTTACAAATGTTGTAGCTCGATGGCTTGGATCTACTCATTATGGTCGGTCAATACGATCAATTCACAGTGCCAGCTCACGCCCAAGGACGTGGTAGACCACGTTTAGCACTTGAGCTTGAAAAATAGATTTTTGAGGCGCCGTCGTTCGTGCTTCTTCTAGGAAGACGAGGCACGGCACGGCGTGCTTCTTCTAGGAAGACGAGGCACGGCGCTTTAACGTTAAACAGTACGCAGTTATTAGTACTATTATTTTGTTCTGTGACGCAGTATGAAAAATTGTCTAATGGGCTCCACTCGTACCTACCTTTTTTAACCGGTTCAGGGTTTGACGGCATATTTGACTTACAACTAACTTATAAAAATAGTATTGCGATGAAATCGCCACAAGGGACTACGTCCCGTTGTTGCTGAGCCTCGCGTACAGTTTTGTGAATGGCTTTTGCAGAATGCGCACGAAAACATTTTGTGGACAGATGAAGCGCTGTTCACAAGAACGGGCATTACAATATCAACGATTAATACAGGGCGTCAACTGAAGCGAGAGACGGAGGGCGAATGCCCCAAAAAGGGCTTTGGTGCAATTAAATAATTGAAATTGTTTTTTGTTATTTGATTAAGTGTTTTTGAAACTCATTTTTAAGTTTTTATTTACATATAGGTAAATATAACATTGTGTGTGACGTTGATACCCAAAACAAAATAATAGTAGTAAAAAGCTTTTTATTTTTTCCTTACAGTTACTTCATCTCATTGAAAATTTTGTGTTGCATCCCATATTCTACTGATAGTTACAACACAAAAACTACACAAGACAAAGTTGTCTGCTAGCAATAAATTAGAAATTCTCCAAAAGAAAAACTGTAGATTATTTGGAAGACACATCCTTTTACAAACTTTGATAAATTGAAAGATACAAATGCATTAGACCAAGTAGAAATACAGGATATCCAGTTTTGACTTACTTGAGGCAATTACCAATGGACAAATCTTGTATTTGCAAGTAAAATTCTTCTGTGAAAAATGTAGATAGGTACATGAAGATTGTGAATATGAACAAACCAGACAGACACACTAGCTTATACTTTATATAATGAGCCACAAATACAAACAAGGAATGTTGTGGAAAGATACTTTGGGGTGCGCAAAAGACCCTTACCATCATTGCTTTAAGGTGGATGTTACATCATGCACAAGATGTCATTTGTACCCTGTGCTATTTAACACAACCTAACAAGAACAAGACATAAAGAGGAACCACACACAGTTGAAGTAAGGCCTCTCTAGGAACACAATGATAAATTAATTTAATTATTTACTATGATTGATGGAGATACTAAAACTGGACCTGTTGATTTATTCATATACTCATTAGGGGCCTTACTGGGCATAAACTCAATAAGCACATGAACAGGATGGGCTTAGCAGAAAACCTTTATTGTAGACTCTGTGCATTCATCTGTGAATGTGATGTTCTCGTCAACAAAATAAGTTCAGTGCTGGGAGCGCACATGCTTGCCCCCCAAGAAGCCTGAATCTTAAATCCCACCAAAAGTATCAGCTACTTCAAAGCTGTAGGTTTGGAAGAGGCTATGTGGCCTATGAGGCCTTTGTGTCAATAGGGCAAACCAAAAGAGACTGTTGTGCAAAAACCTAGTGTGTAAGATTTTTTTGTATGTTTTATTGTAAGATGTAATCTTTTGGTAATAAAGGCTTTGAAATTGAAATTGAAATGTGGCCTATGTAATAAGGGCTGAGTACAATAGATCCATCATGAGTCGCAGTGGTCTTTGGTATCTATTGCCCTGATCATGATTGATTACTTGTATCTTAGTGAACCTGTTAACTTTGCATACAATAGTATAGGCCTGGTCGTCAAACCGGTGATCCCCAGGTAGTAGACATTAGTGACATACAATACAATAGTATGACTTAAGTGATATTAGACATTGATTGAACAGTTGGGCACCGTCACAATGGAGACAATAGTCAGGTTGTGTAAAAAGATAGCGGCTGAGTTATAGGATACCATTCACAGAAAATGTAAGAACAATAAATGCATTGACTACAAAACAAACAATCCATAAAGGTGCTCCCTCACCGGGAGCATTCGCGTGTAATGTAACGTTACAGATTTGAGCATTACATCAGTGAAGGAGGAGAACCGAGCATTACAATGCGCACCTTGTAATGATACAAAACGGGCATACATCAGTGAAGGAGGAGAACCGAGCATTACAATGCGCACCTTGTAATGATACAATGTGTAACATCTTGATACAACTTGTAACATCAATGCGCTTCACTTCTCCTAGCCCCCCGCCGCTATGAAATGCTCAAAGTCGAATCTATAATGTTACATTACACGCGAATGCTCGTCAGTCAGGGAGGTAATATTGTAATGTAATGCTCAAAGTCGAATCTATAATGTTACATTACGCGCGAATGCTCGTCAGTCAGGGAGGTATTATTGTAATGTAATGCTCAAAGACGAATCTATAATGTTACATTACACGCGAATGCTCCCGGTGAGGGAGCACCCTAAGAGAACCAAATCGTTGCATATCAGGAATCAAGACCACATCTGAATACCTAATATTGAAAGACTAATTATTTCAATTATTACAAGACCTGTTGGTATATAAAAAACCAATTCAACTTCAATAATATGGTTAGAGTAGTCATTCTCTTTCCTTCAATTTTATTAATGACTAGCTTGTCCAGTCATAACTTTACAGGTTACTTGCACATCTACCCTTATGTCGATCATGACCATAGAAACGATAGTAGATACTAGCCAAGTGCATTGGGTAATTTCACCTCCCACACCAAATTGTATTCCCAGCCCCATGTGTTTCCTAGCACACTGCGCCCAACAGGTGCCGCCTGATTCCATCAGAATTCGGAAGTTCTCGTAATCAGCATAAAGATTATAATTCTTCTGCTGGTAGATGTCCCGACAGTGCCATGATGAACACCTCAGTAAAGCCGCTCAGCTGTCATGTAACATTGTCGACCGCGGAGGAAGACCTGCCAAAAGCACAAACACCGGACATGACTATAAAGTTTTTTTTTCGAAGAAGTACGACGAATCAAGCTGGTGTAGCTCAAGACTTGCGGGGGAGCGGAAGACTATCCCAAAAAAGTCATGTAACGCGTCTAGGGGCAGCTCGAGGGAGCCTCAGATCTAGGCCTAGCGCGTTGGTACAAAAAAACATCGTGAAGTGAAGGAGAACGACGGGTTGAGACCAAAATCTAAGAAAAGCCCGCCCTGAAGTTGATTTGTCGGTCAGACTGATTACAGGGACGTTCAAGGGAACTCTTTTTAGTTTATGTTTATGGATTAAAATAACAACTTACCTACATATAGCATTTCTTTCTTGCACTGCCTGCCTGCTGGCTGGGCTTTATTTTATCTCATTCATTTCATTTTATTTCTTCCATCAACAATTTCATCTATCAAAGGCCGGTTTACACGCTCAGAGCCAGTAGGTTAGTTATGTTTTTTTTTGCGTTTTGGCGTCACGTCACGAGAATACATTTTTTTTTTTAGTTTCTTTCTCCCTTATGGGAAAGGCAAAGGGATCTAAGCCCATACAGCCTAGTCTTTAGTAGTTTCTTGCATTATCCAAGTTTAATGTCTTCATCTTCAGTCATTATTTCTTCAGTTTCATTTCGTCGTCTTTAGTCATTTCTTGCATCTATGTTAAACGTCTTCAGTAGTTTCATTTCTTGTTACGGGATCATTGGAATGCAAGGGTGGCTTAGGGTGGTTCTTACATTCCAATGATACTGAAGTTTAACGCGGGTTATCAAACCAGAAACAGCTAACCACTCATTATTTCTCACTTTCATTGAATAGTTCTTCTTTAACGGCACATTATCGCACTAATTCCACCATATTAACACCACAATTACCATGAAAAACTATTTTTAAAAAGGACGAAACAATGAACCCGCCATTTCCTCTCGATTCCCGCGTAAAACTCCCACGAGAATACAACTGCATCACTCACTTCCTTGGCCTGTAATTTTTTTTTTTAGTTTCTTTTCCCTTATGGGAAAGGCAAAGGGATCTAAGCCCATACAGCCTAGTCTTTAGTAGCCTTGGCCTGTCAGTCAGTCAGAGTTTTTTTTTTAGTTCTTTTATCCCTTATGGGAAAGGCAAAGGGATCAAGGCTCATACAGCCTAGTTATTGGTAATTTATAACATCCTTGATTGTGTGATTTGTGTGTGTGACGTGACATCAACGCCACAAGGTCAACACCATGTCTTCCTTCACTAGGCCGAAACCAAGTCTTCTGTTAATAACAGATAAGGCCGAAGTCAAGTCTTTTTTAAGAAAAAAATTAGGCCGAAGCCTAGTCCTCTTTTTAATTGAGAGTTTAGGCCGGAGCTAACTTTTCTTTCATTTTAAAATTAGGTCCTAGCCATCATCATGTCACTTACATTATTTACAAGTTTTATTATACGGGCTACACCATGTCTGCCTTGTATGCAGAACAGAGCGAGACGCAGTTATGCGCTAGAGTGAGCGCGGTGACTTGTATCTCATTCTAACGCATAACTGCGTCTCGCTCTGTTTGGCAAACAAAGTGGCAAACAGCACGCGTGTGGAGGAAGGTAGATACTGCCAATAGTTTTAACCCATGGTTTTAACAATAAATTCGTAGATGAGCTTAAAGCAAGCACGATTCTTCAATATAGTCTAAGGGGCATATTACATTATAAAAGATATATGATCAAAGATCTTTGACGCAAAGATTAGAAAGGGAAGCAGTTATGCGCAAGAGTGAGCGCGGTGTATTTGTATCTCATTCTAACGCATACCTGCGTCCCTTTCTAATCTTTGCGTCAAAGATCTTTGATCATAGGTATATCTTTTATAATGTAATACCCCCCTTATAAGGGAGCGCGGGATGAGCTCCGGGAATATAAATAGAAAGAATATGATCAATTAACAATAATCTAGGAACAGCAACTGGGGACCCTAGATATCGACTTTAAAAGAATCCGTTCAGCAAAAAAAAATCAATGTGGCGGACATTTTTCCAATTTTGACTTCAGATTCGTCATTGGACATCACTGGGAACCCTAGTTATTAATTTTGAAAGCAATCGGTTCAGAAGCGAAAAAAATAAAAATGTTGGCCATGATTACCAATTTTGACCTTATATTCGTCATCGAACACCTCTAAAATAGGGAAAATGAGGGTCTCCCCCTCAAAATCTTTCGCACCTGTAGGCCTACTATGTAAGTAGCGACAGGCTCGAGAAGCTGTCAATCGCGACATATTGACTGAACTGCTATGGCTCTAATGTCACTATGTCGCGTTTGACAGCTTCTCGAGCCTGTCGCTACTTACATAGTAGGCCTACTGATTACTAGTAATTCATTACAGGTAAGGTAATAAATTGTTCTGGGACAATCATAACTTTTCCAAAGCGCTACCTACCATTTGTTCGAAAAATCCTCTGTATCACGCTATCTCCGCCCTGAACGGTTTGACGTCGAACCTTCGATGACAGGATCAGCCCTCAAATGGGCCCATTGGAAATATTCGTTCCCGAATTTCATCAGACGGGAAGCTGCCTCAGCCGACGATGCCCTTAAGTACCAACTCCTCGTCAATCATATTTCTCCGCAAATCTACAATTTCATCCAAGCTAGAACTGTTAGAAATGTTTAGTTTTCTAGTCTTGAGTACTGGTAACATTGAACATTATAGTTTGCTTCTGTCAATGCAATGTCAAAAACGATTTGACTTCCACTTCCGTTATTATTTGTCCTGCCCTTGTCCACATTTTTGCCCACTCGTGGTGTGTAAAGCTTAAGCTCAATATTATTGATTAATCCTGTATCGCCATTATTTACCGCCGATGTATTTGTGCCATTTCACTGAATAAAAGACTGTGACAATTATATTTTTGGTTTGTGTCTGTCGCCACGCATTCTTTCTACACGATCCACATCGACCCCTGCTGAGGAGCTGGACTGGGATACGCCCCTCGTTTCCCGGACCAACAAGAACCACTTACTCCGAGGCTATCAAAACGCTCAATGATGCTTACGAAAAGGTACAAAACGGCGGCACTCTGGCTCGTCATAATCTCATCTCTAGAAAGCAGCAACCAGGCGAGTCAGTAGCAGAATATTCTAAAGCACTAAAAATACTCGCTCGTCAATGTAAATTCAAAGATTTCACTGCTGCTGAATACCAGAACGAAACCATATGCTTAGCGTTCATCGCCGGTATACTACTCGTATCGCAGAAAATTAAAGAAAAACTCTTAGAAAAATGTACTAAAAATCTAGAGACAACTCTTAACCTGGCTATATCATTAGAATCAGCTGAAAACACTTCGCAACTACTCGCCGTGCCGTCTACGTCTGCTCATGTTAACGCTGTTTCTGAATCTCAAGAAAGACACAGTCCCAACCTAGCAACCGCAAACGCTCCAAACAGATCTCGACCGAATTCTTACAATAACTACAACGGAAATGCTTTTTTTGCGGCGGAAGTATACATCAGCGAAATAGACGCCCGGCGAATAGCGCTTGTCAGTTATGCTTCAAGAAAGGACAGGTCCTAATCAACGAACTGTCAACGCTATCGATACGAACGAAGAACGTTCACATTCCCAGTCCACACTTTCCCAATCTCAGCCTAACGATACTCACACTTACCTATCAACAATCTCCGCTGCCGCTCCTACAAGTCTTAGAAAAGCCACCGTCCCTATCACTATCAATGACCATCGTGCGGATGCATTGCTTGACAGTGATAGCTCGATCAGCTTTATCGACAAAAGCCTCGCTCGGATTATGAATCTTAAACAGAAACCCTATAAACAAGCGATAACCCTAGCTTCTCACAACAATGTCTCGTACGTCGACGGCTTATGGTATGCTACACTCTAGATTGGTGAACACAAGTATCTGCATCAGCCCCTGCTCATTGTTGGCGAACTGTGTTCACATCACTCCTCGCTTCAACTTGGGTTTAGAGACGACAAACAACCTCTTAAAGTCTGCAGTGTTTAAGATGTCTCCCCAGACATAAAACCAATAGCCATTCACTCCAGACGTCATTCTCAGGAAGATCAAGAATTCATTTCTAACGAAATAAATAATCTACTTAAGGACAAAGTAATTGAGCCTAGCATCTCGACATGGAGAGCACAAGTACTCGTCGCCGGCGGAGGCCATCACCGTAAGCGGTTTGTCATCGACTGTTCACAAACGACTAATAGATTCACGCACCGAGACGCCTACCCCTGCCAAGTATTGACTTCATCATTAAGTCGCCAAATATTCTTCGAATTTTAACATTGAACTTTTTTGAAGCGGCTCTGAACTGATGCCGAGTTTGTATGTGTGAGTGACTAAATATCATAAATTAACAAATCCGATTGTTTTTTTCATAATTTTTCACATTTCTGAATTTTTGCCCACCAAAAAGTAGGTAGGTACCTAATGGGTTATTACTGGGTTGTTTTGGGTTTCAACCCAGTTTTAACCCGGGCGGAATGAAACGGGCAAAAACTATTGCCCATCTATGTTGTAATAGTAATGAATCTCAATCTCTGCAACATATCTTCTTTGAATGTTCCGCTTTTGCTGTTCCTACATTATTGTTCATTGATCATCTTCTCTCTATTTACAAACTCCCGGAGCTAATCCCGCGCTCCCTCTTACCCCCTGGCCACAGCTTCGCGCGTCGGCGGCGGCGGCGGCGGCGACTTGCGGCGCAAAACTTGCCAGAACGTTAGTATTGTAACATTTTACGATATTTTGGAGCACTTTGCGTCACATGACTTAAAACGTTACTTTTACGTATTTTTTATCTTATTTGTGCTACATTACAGTGTTAAAGTCGTTTTCTAAGTAAAATAAGATAAACGTTACTTTTTGCATGAATATATTGAACGTTTTTTGTAAAAGTTGGGTAATTTCACGCCTTTAAAACAGTTTCTTGATTTCGGTGGTACATTTTTCTAGCGGGTTTTAGAAATGAAAATTTTTTTTAGTTCTCTCATGGTAATTTTGACTATGTGTCACTGGCAACATTCCGCTGGTCGCCGCCGCCGGCGCCGCCGCCGCAGCCGACGCGCGAAGCTGTGGCCAGGCGAGCTATTGAAGAATCGTGCTTGCTTTAAGCCCATCTACGAAATTATTGTCAAAACTATTGACAATGTCCAATAACATTTGATGATGGCTTAGGCCTAAATTTTAAAATAAAAGAAGATTTGGCTCCGGCCTAAACTATCAATAATTAAAAAGAGGACTTGGATTCGGCCTAATTTTTTTCTTAAAAAAGACTTGGTTTCGGCCTGGTGAAGGAAGACATGTCGTTGACCTTGTGGCGTTGATGTCATATACAGTCAAGGATATTATAAATTACCATAGACTAGGCTGTATGGGCCTTGATCCTGATCCTTTCCTATAAGGGATAAAAAAGGCAGGTATTTCACTGGCGACAGCGACAAAAAACGAAAGGGACGCAGTTATGCGCAAGAGTGAGCGCGGTGTATTTGTATCTCATTCTATCTAACGCATAACTACGTCCCTTTCGTCTTTTGTCTTCGACTCCAGTGAATTAGGTGCCAAATTCTTTTTTTTTTAAAACAAACGACAAGTAATGAAAAGTTGGTTCCGTCCGTCCGTGGTTTGTTTTCTACATTTGGTGATCTTTTAAACGTTTTATTAATTTCCGTTCTGGTTGTGTATTTTGATTTTCGTTCGTTCATTTATTTCTATATTTCCTGGGGTTTTACGCGGGAATCGAGAGGAAATGGCGGGTTCTTTGTTTCGTCCTTTTTAAAATTAGTTTTCCATGGTAATTGTGGTGTTAATATGGTGGAATTAGTGCGATAATGTGCTGTTAAAGAAGAACTATTCAATGAAAGTGAGAAATAATGAGTGGTTAGCTGTTTCTGGTTTGATACCCCGCGTTAAACTTCAGTATCATTGGAATGTAAGAACCACTCTTGCATTTCAATGATCCCGTAACAAGAAATGAAACTACTTAAGACGTTTAACATGGATGCGAGAAATGACTAAAGACGACGAAATGAAACTGAAGAAATAATGACTGAAGATGAAGACATTAAACCATTAAACTTGGATAATGCAAGAAACTATACTAAAGACTAGGCTGTATGGGCTTAGATCCCTTTGCCTTTCCCATAAGGGAAAAAGAAACTAAAAAAAAAATCTATGGTCTTTGTTGTTTACCGAATATTCTGTCTGTCTTGTCTTGGTTTGGTCAGACAGAGAGTCAACTTCTCTTCTCTAGCTCCCTAGCTCAAGCTCAATGAGCTCAACCAACATTGTTCTTGGACCATGATTGCAATGATATCTTGCAGTTGCAGTGTATGCCTTGCCTACGCAAAAGCGCGGAAAGCCTACGCTACGCGGTTGGTGGCTTGGTGGTCTTTCGGTCAGAGAGAGAGTCAACTTCGGACTGTGACGCTTAGCTAACCCAATATGAAGCCTTGCTAAGATGGTAATACTTACTTGAATACTATTTTGTATCGAATTTACCTACCGATCCTTGTATCAACACAACGCTGTAAGTAGTTGTCTCTCCGACCCCGACCCGTATTCTTCATATTTTTCGAATGCCGAAATAAGAGTCCTTGACGTTGATATTGTTGATGTATCTTACCTTCTGGTTTGCTATCTTGCATGTAAGATTTCCAGGCGTGAGCTGTCTTTCGGGTTGATATGTTGAGATGCTATTTAAAATTTAACTTCAAGGATCTTTCCTTGCCTTGCATTATGTAATTAAATATTTTTAACAAGTTACAGATATGATAATAAGATGTTCATTGCATAGCCAATTTGTTTCAAATGTGAATATGCATATTTGTACTAATTTGACTAAGCTGTGATCACAGGGTTGTACTTGTAATTTGTTAGTTGTATGGTTTTGAATGTGGCCCTAGTTATTTATTTGCTTATAATAGTTGATGACAGTGTTGAAAACAGTCTGTTCCTTTCCACAATTGAATTGGTTATCTTGGAAAAGATGTTCCCAATCTATAATTTTCCAGGACAGACGAAGAACAGAGTGTATTGTAGTAAATTTTTTTGCAAGTTCCCATTATTGGTCAGAGAGTCAACTTCAGTATTAGGTATATTTTGTTGTTTCAAACATGGTTACCTACCTACGTAGGTACCTACCTAATTATTTTCTTTTATCACAGAAATGTAGATAACAGCTTATTTTAGGGTCTGCACTCCTGCACTTATACCTTTTTCAAAATGTACACTGTCTAATATTTAAACACTGTTTTTTTTTTTTTTGTTATTTAATGTTGTACCATGCAGATTTTTACCAGAAATTAAGACCCTTATTTGTCTAACTGTGGCAGATAAGCATATAAGTGTCTTTATTCTAGTGGATCTCTTCACAAAACTTCACATAAAATAAATCAATGTAAAAAAGCAATCCAAACTTTTAAATTTTTAATTTGGATGGCAGAATAAAACAAGTACCTATGTTTTTGTTTAAAGAAAAATGTACTTGTATGTATAATATATAATATAATAACCTCTTCAGACCCAGGCTGTAAATAGTAGGGCCATTCCAAAGTGACGGGTGGGACATTCTAGACTCCTTTTAGGTCAAACTTTAAAGTGATTTCTCTTAAAATACCAATGCAATCTGTATAAAAATAATAACAGTATGAAGCCAGATAATGGGGCTAATTCGGTATTGCACCCGCCTTATCTTAACTAAATTTTAGTTTATTTTTGACAGGACTTAACAAATCTTGACACGATTAACGTTCGGATACACATTATCTCGCTCTGTGCACGCTCCTGCAATATTTTTTTTTCAACAGAAAGGCAAAGGTATAAAGTCATGCAACCTTAATCCGGAATAAAGTGAACGTTCGTGAATCGAACGCACGCGCAACGAAACGCAACTTAGTATGTCTTACGTTCCGTTTTAGTTTTGGAAATTAGAAATTTATATTTATTCTGCGTAAAACAAAAACGAAATTGCAAAAGAGAACTTATGGTCGATTTGTTGTACAGTAAGCAGCACATGCGGCTGGACATTATAACCTTGAGAGCGCCTGTATTCCGTAGCGGTAGGGGTGAATTTCGTAGTGCAAGTGTCCAACCGCATATGCTGGCTTCTGCAAGTGTCCAACTGCATGTGCTGGCTTCTGTGAAGGTTAAGCTGGGCCAACGCGATTGCGATTCTGTTCCTTATTCCATGGACATAAGAAAGGTGCAAAATCCAAAGTAATCTACTTAGCATGCTCTTGCTTGTACGATTGATGGAGTTTTTAGCTGAAAGACTCGACCGACCCTGCTGACCTGACTGAGGATGAGTGATTCAGTAAATATCCAGGATTAACGAAAGTAGATTGGTTGAAGAAACTCAAATTTTCCTAGTTTGTTAACCTCAAAACTTACCTACAAAATATAATAAGTCTACACCTAAAAATACTGAACTAAATTAAGACCATTTTAAGTTCAAAACACCTAAAAATGACAGATAACGAACTAAAAATGACAGATGAATGGTCGTTCCCGAATAGCTAAATAGCGTTAGTTCAACTTATTTTTAGTCCTGTCAGATTCCATACAAAATTAAGTTAAGTCGTGCGTTCCGAATAGCTAAATACCTATGTCATTCTGACACATCTTAACTAAATTTTAGTTAAGATTAGTGCATTGGCCAACATCGAATCGACACCAATGGTTAAAAAGAAAACATTAAAGTAAAATCTTAAACTACATTTATTAACCCAAAAATATGACTTTTTCTAAGTGTGACGGGTGGGACACTCTTGACACCCGCCTGTCTGGGTGGATGACTACATTTCCCAAATCCAGCCAAACCATAAATATTTTGTTATATAGTTTTTTGATATGTTGTAACTGAAATATTAAGGTTCCATTTTATACATAAATTACGTTTATCATTGCTCGTTTTTTTTTTTTTTTTTTTTTTTTTGAATTGACCTATGCTTGTGTCGAAAAGGTACGACAAATCAAGCTTCACCGGACTTGCGGGGGAGTGGAAGACTCTACCCCAAAAAAAAGTCATATACCAACGCGTCTAGGGGCGGCTCGAGGGAGCCTCGGACCACGGCCTAGCGCGTTGATATTGAAAAATATCGTGAAGGAGACGACGCCTGAGGGGCTCCGTCTCTGATTTTCAATTTTGATTTTGGTTCTGGCCGCGCCCCCGCCGGCGGGTGCGGGCGTTGTTACCTGAAGGGTAATTGTTACCTGAAGGGTATTCACTACCAGAAGGGCATTCTGTAAGGTGTAACCTAAATTCTTTGACTGCTTTAACTGCATCAGTGATTTCGTCGTCACGTTCGGAAAGGATATGTTTGGGACGGCGGCGGAACCGCGTAGTGGGGTGCGGGAAATAGCCCGTACACTTGACAAAAAATTTTGCTCGTATAGAGTGTGACGGGTGGGACAGCAATTTGTGACGGGTGGGATGAGTAACATTTGACGACATATTAGTTCGTGAATAAAACGCACATAACTATTAGGACATGCAATTTATTATATTTTTAACGAAATATCTATTACAATTACATAAAAATTAAAAAAAAAAAAAGTCAGCTGTAGCAACACGCTGGTAGCAACATTACAACATTAATTATTTTTCAAATATTGGTAAGTTATCCTTAAATTCGTAATAAACTCTGTCTCCTATCACCTTTAAAGCAGGTTCTTGCAGTATTTTTACTATTTGCTCAATTTTAATACCTATCAGCGATGACGTGGTCGCTTACAATGGGCCTCATAAGAAGGCTTAAAGTCACCCAAAGAGCGATGGAGAGGGCTATGCTTGGAGTTTCCTTGCGTGATCGAATCAGAAATGATGAGATCCGTAGGCAAACCAGAGTCACCGACATAGCCCGAAGAATCGCTAAGCTTAAGTGGCAGTGGGCTGGGCACATTGCGCGTAGAAACGACGGCCGTTGGGGCAAAAAGGTTCTCGAATGGCGACCGCGCGCCGGAAGACGTAGCGTGGGCAGGCCCCCCACAAGGTGGACCGACGATCTGGTGAGGGTCGCGGGAAGCCGCTGGATGCGGGCAGCGCAGGACCGATCGTCGTGGAGATCTTTGGGGGAGGCCTTTGTCCAGCAGTGGACGTCTTTCGGCTGAAATGATGATTGATGATGAATACCTATCAGCAATATCTTGTTCAATCGCTATAAACATTTTGGAATTGTCGCAGCTGCTGTTTTTAAAAAACATAACCCTTATCTCCCCATCTATATCCATCTCGCTTTGACATACGGCAACGTAAGTGTATGTACTTTTCTTGCTCTCGCTTTCTATTTCAACAAGTACGAAGGCACCCCGTATCGGTTTGTTTGTGCAGTCCTCTGCATTGCGGCTCGTGCTTGGGACAACACATGTTGGTGACTTAGAGTGGTTGATATTATCTTCAGAATCTGAATCATCTTTGTCACTTTCACTGTAAACATCATCGTAACTCAGTTTACCGTCTTGGAACAGCAGGATCTTCTTTGGCAGTGATTTAGCAGTGACAGCATATGCCAGACATTTGTCGCTCAATGCTCGGAAGTAGTGCTGCTTCTGAATGTATGGGATTGACTGTATGTCGGACCATCTTTTATCAAGATTTTCCTTGTTAAGGCTTATGTCATCGATAGCGACGAAATGTATCTTCGTGTCTTTTAATGTCTTGGTTTTTAAATAGTCATAGCAATCCCAGCTCGTGTTGATTATTTGTCTTCTAGTCATTATGACATTCCATAGTGATTGCTTTGCAGTGGCACCAACACCATCCATTGCACCTTTCCCGTGACTTGTGGCGAAAAAATTCCACTCTACCTCTACACTCCAATCCTGTTGCGACCAGCAAATGTTAGATAAGGTGTACCGGTTTTTAAATTGGGCAGCACATCCATCGGAAAAGATGTATACCTTTTTCAATGAGGGATAATCACTTTTTAAGTCTTCAATTATTTTCTTTAAAAAGGCCCAAACTGCATATTTGTCATGCGACAATTCATTGCTTATTATGAGGTAGCTCGATTTGTCTTCACCTTTATCTGCCCAAGCACATCCTGTAAATAATGTGACCTGTGGGTGGGACCAGTGTGCACTTTGAATTTCGTCTTGAGACAAAATAGCGAAGTTTTCCGCGAAGTCCACTTGCAGGAGAACTTCTTCATTTGTGGTCTGCACTTTTTGTGTCTGGAATACTTCTGATTGGCGTCTTTTTATAAACACATGCTGCTTAAATTTCAGCGTTTGTGATTGAAGTTCTTGTAGTAGTTCTTTCATTGTGCCGCTTATAGTTGCCACTTGAAGTCTATGCTCAGTTTTGGTCCAAAGCATCCAAGAAACCTTAATATTTTCATCATATTTTTGAGGTACTGTTACACCCGCGGCTCGCCTTGCTCTGGGGCAAGCCAGCGGAGTAACCACGTTAATACGTAGATAAGAAGAAAGGAAGGTTCTGCACTACAACACACACTGTGGAATTGGAATAAAAGCCGGCGTTCACTGTTACTAAGTTAATATATATTTCGAGAGTTTAAATAAAGATAACAACAAATATTTGCGAATACATTTAAGAAGTATGGCCGTGTTGTACTTGGCCTAAAGGTAGAAGGTGGACGACTGACGAAAAATGGATGACTGACTGATGAAAAAGGATGATTGACGGATGATTTTGAATGAATTCCAAAATTAAACATATTTGAATTTAGATGAAAATGGTAAATGAGGTGAGAAATGAAGTAGAAAATGTGGCAACGAGGTAGCACACAATGCACCTCGTTACAGTACTAAGTCATAAATATCGAAGAACTTTTTGCAGATACTAATCATACATTGCTCATTTAAGCAATTGCAATTTATTTCCTCTAACAACTCTGTCGATGTAGCAGAAAAAATGACGCAAGCCCTATGAACAGCCTCTGCAAGAAAACTGTAGTTGGCGTGATACATGCAGACACAAACGTTGTGCGGCATTTCTGACATGGGCCGGACATGTACCGGTCTCATTTCATAGAACATGCTTTTACCTATTCTAACATCTGGATGTTTTTCTTTGAAAAGAGCGTATGCTTCAGCAACTGACATAACCATGTGCCTTTTGGCAATATGAGTTGTAACGGTACCAACCTGGGTCCCGTACAGATTTCACAAATGTTTTATAAAAATTATGTTATAAATTAATTACATGCTTATTAGTTGAAAGTCTTTATGAAGATATTTATATTATTTATATAAAGAGATTCTGTCTAGATTATATCTTGAGACTTATAAATACAAAAAGTAAATAATCAATTTTAATGTATTGATCTTTGAGAATAATAAGACCAAATGATTGTTGTTCTACCTGATTGAACGGGCTTCTGTGTGCTTAATTTACATAAGTAAATAATAGTTCATAATAATTTATTTTCAAAAGTATATAATACTTTATGATATTATAGTCTGACTGAGGAAAAGCAATAGCACTCCTGTAGTAAGCATCCATACCATGCGGATTGGAATTTCTACCTACTTTCAGATTAAATAATCATTCAGATTGTGCTAAAAGCAAAGACAAACTAATCTTCTTACCAGATCAAGTACATGGAGTTTGGCAGGATGGTAAATAGGAATCATTCTGGGCATTGTATAAATCTAAGCATTTAAAGGATCGTTCCAAAATGAATTATCTAACAAATTAACTCTGTTATTCAGTCTTAACAATATAATTTAAATATGAATTATAGATTCAAAGTAATACATTCAATTTTCTAAATAAAAGTCGGATATTAGCAGGGAGTAGTTATCTTCCACTAGTTAGGGCAAAGCTTCTACAATTTGACGATAGTTGGCGTTATTGTCATACAAATATTCACTTCCGTATTCTAGTTTTGAACAGGAAGAAATTTTCGTCAATTATAGTTATATTTAATAGTAAATAAACATTTAATTAGATAAAAATATTATAAAATCATGCCGGAATTATTTAATTTATTTTATGTAATTTTATTATTAATTTTCTAATTATTATGTATTATGATCATTTTATTTAGTGGGCAAGCAATAAAATACAAAGGAAATCGAAATCAACCATTTTGAAATCTGTAAAAAAAACAACGCGATCGTGTAAAAAATTAGAAAAATTAGTTTTAATAATTTTAGGTGGAATTCTTTTATATTAGAACGACAGAGCAGTTTCGACGAGCTGGGAGGATGCGGACAATGTGTTTCTACAACAAAGCTAAGTAGTCTTACTTTGGTGGTTAAAATGATTCTTGTGCTATGTCAATGATTTTATATGTTTTATTCTAGAAATTATCTCATTAATATATGTACCTATATTATTCCTAAAATTAACACTCTTATTTACTATGATATTTATCTGTTAGAAGTGTTAACTGAAGATTATGTACTTTTACAGGATTTCTGAACAAGAAAGGTGCACCTAATCAAATATGTAAAGTACTTATAGTATTTAGAAATGTAATAAACGTATTTGTTCTTCATCTTCCTCTTATTGTCATATCAGAGGAAGCATTTAAATCATTTTCAAACTAACCTTACAGGAATCAATTTTGAACAAGTATATAAAAGGTGAGCCGAAGATGAGATGACTGATGAAGGAGCAACTCCAGAGTAGCAGAGAGAGCAGCCTTCCAGACTCTTCTTCCTTAAACTCCGGACTCTGGGTATGATTAATACTTTTCATTTAACTATCAAATACAGAGTTCCTATTTTCTTGCTTGTCCCATAAATAAATCAACTAGATATTTCTATAATTAGATATTTAATTTCATAATCCAAGAAAGTAATCATAATCAAGTAAATTCATCATATATCCTTTCTCTATTCAATACAGTTTTAATTTAGATACTTAATATCTCATTCTAATCAGTATTTACTTTCCTACATATTTACTTTATATTCTTTACCTTTAATCTTACCAAATTTCATACATTTTATTCATCTCCGGGAAACTTATAAGTCATTGCGGTTAAAATAGGGATATCTATTTAGCTAGGTCTAACAAAATTCTCACTAAAAGATTCGGGGGGGGGGGCTCGTATGCGGTTCATAATGTAGAGTCTTTCCACTTTCGTTTCACTGGCCGTGATCGTCTAGCAGTTTCAATAATATTTCAGATAGATTAATGTAGAGGGGGGGGGGGAGTTACAATTTGGTGCCGTGACCAGGATATTATGTTAGCTTATTAGAATCTTATTAGTTCAATATCAATTCTCTTTCTGATTTATTGATAATATTTTTATTCTGAGGTATGTGAGTTTAATCTGTCTATTATGAAACTTTCTTAATTTACATAGAATCACTTTAGTGTACATAGAAAGATTTTAATTAGTTTACTTTGAAATTTAATTTGATGCAAATGATTTAGTTTTTAGCTTACTTTCAGTTTCTAAAAGCAGATACAAATGAAACAAAAACACTGCTTACTTACCAGTTTTAATTAATAAACTTTCACAGAAGTAAATAATAGTAATAATGTAAATAACAAACAGTGACCTACACTTTCACAGATGACTATGTTATGTACAATTTTCACAGTAAAATTTAAGAGCACAATATGTTCCAATGGCACTTATTTTCTTAATTCACATAATAGTTTATTCTTCTTGAAGGAAAGTCATGTTTGAGGGGTTTCTTTGGGCTTAGTTGACCGCCGGTTCTGTACATTCTTCTTAGAGTTGGTTTCATTCGGTTTCATCTTGTTGTATTCATCTGAAAAATAAGGTTAAAAGTGGATTAATATTTAGCTAGTAGCATTTTAAAAGTGATGGGGATTATCTGAAAGTTACAATTTATATCTAAAACAAGAGAAACAGAAGGTTTTTACTTGAAACTTCTATGTCGGTAATAGCAGTTTTTCAATGAAAACTTTTTAGGTTATTGATTCTTTGAACAAGTGATTTCTCAATAGAAAACGTAGTTCTGACTATAATATAATAATTTAACTGTAAACTTACCTTGTAAAATCATAGCTTTAATTAGGTATTCTGAAAGGAAAATACCTATTTGATTTGTTGTGTGTGTTGATGTAGGACTAGAAAAAAATGTATTCAATTCAATTTTTCTAAAGGGAAAAGAAAGGCAAAAAGTACTGAGTCATACAGCCTGAACATTAATTATTTACCAAAAACTTTATTGTTTATAAAAGTAAATAAAATTAAAAAAAATCAACGCGAATAATTAGGAAACGTAATAAAATAAAAGTAAAATAGTTGAATTAGTTATAAGAAAAGTGACTGTACGGTCACAATTTGCTGTTCGTGAAATGGAAAGTGAGAATTTTGTTATAGGGTACGTGTTAAGTTTCTTTTATTCAGGAATTTAAATTAATGGGGGTTGATATTTAGAAAAAAAAGATTACAGGTTATTCTATTTACAACTACTACTTAGCTTGTGAGGTTCGAGGTTGACTAGCTTTGCGGGTCTGGGTGTCGGAATCATTGAACTGCCTGGGACTTCTGGAGTGCGTGGATCGTGAAGCGACTGCATCTATAGATGGAGGCCGAGACCAGCAGAGTAACGTGCTTTTCGAAGCACGGAGTCGACTTTCTTTTCGGACGTTCGGATGATTAAGCCTGCGGAGTCTTAGCCATACGGGAAAAGGTTTCGCATAGTGTTATTTGATTTTGTTCGCGGGATTCGAACTCGAAACTTTATAGAGTGAGACGAATATTTGACTACTCGATCATGGAGACTTTTACGGGTTGTTGATATAGGATAAAGTATTGAGAAGTGAGTTAGACTGCGGATCGTACTGCGGTTTGCTAAATTAAGAGATGGGGGGTTGTAGAATTATAATAAGAAATTAAATTGCTCTTTAATGACAGGTATTCATTTTCCATCTCATTTAGACGGGGTTCTTCATCAAACTTTCTATGTATGTAACATTAGTAGTGAATGTTTTTATGCAATTACGGAAATTCATAATAATAAAAATTAAGTACAAAGTTATAAATAAATAAAGGGAAAATAATCTAGGTGAAATAAAATATAATTTTAAGGAAACAATCAATTCATTTTAATATTAGGTAACGGGTAAAACAGACGTAGCGTCGGTGGACAAGTGGCTGGGGTCGTTGGCTTCCGTTCGGAGGATCGCGGGTTCGAACTTCGGAGTAAATGATTTGTATTTGTGTTCGGAACGTATCTATTAACGTGTTTTCGATTTTCGAATTTATAAGTATGTATGTTTGTTGACGCTTTTACCGTGAAGGAAGACATTGTGGGAAAACGTGCGCGCGCCTGTGGGGTAATTCAGGGGATGTAAAGAATATTTGAATTGTATTGTATTGATGTGTAATTGTGTGTGAGGTTGATCAACTCGCACTGGACTGGGAACTGTTCGCTCTGATTTCGGAATAGATTCTTAACTTTCTCGGTGGGTACGTATATGAGCAGACAATGATGAACGAAAAACAAATAACGAATTTTATATAAAAAGATTTGGGTGTTCGTGAATCAGTACAAGGATATTTTGAGCAAGTTTATTTTTGAGTAAAAATTCTTAGTCACTCCCGTATTTTTATAGTGACTCTGTCTGTTTGTAAGTATGTTACGCTTTCATGACGGACCGGCTGAACAGATTTTGATGAAATTTGGTATGGAGATAAAATAGACCTTGGAGTAGGAAAGTCGAAAACCAACGGGGACGAGCAGCTAGATAATAATAAAATCAAATATAAAAAAAACCAAACACGTAATAAAGACAAAAGAAATAGATTAAGTTAAAACAAACTTTAACATTTTTGAGTCATCATAACGGGGGGTTGAATAATAAATAATGAATAATGTTCTTACAATTTGAATTCAATTATTTTTATCTCACTGCAAAGGAAGGGTTAAGTTTTTCACGCGAATATGTGTATGTTTGTATGTATGTATGTGGTGTTCTTTATACCCTCGAATTATCCAAACAGTTGGACGGGTTTTAAAGAATGAGGTGACTATTGGTTCGTCTGAACTGTGTGATGGTTATAGGCTAGATTTTTATTGTGGTTATATTTGAGAAGTTTAAATAATATTAAATGTACTAGATACGCGTTGAAAACTATTTAAAGAATTAATAAAATGGGGGTTGATTGTTTTAGTTTTTGACAATTTAAATATTATTTGATTTATATAATCTTCTTTAACATAGAAATTCGAATGAATTGTTTTGATATTACAATATAATTGTAGAAGCTTTACGAAAAAGTTTTGTTTCGGACTTAAAGAAATAGAAAAACTAGATGAGTTTGATTAGATTTTTGACTTAGAAATAATAGCAAGTAATAATTTTGTTACGTTTACATTTGATTATGGATATCTTCGTAAAGTACATAATATCTATTCTGTGAGTGCGAATAGTGCATTATATTTTTATTCTGTGGTGATAGTGAAACTGCAAAATACACCTGTTAAAGTGAAGCGGTAATTTTGAAACATTTAAAAAATAAAGTTTTAAACTAGTAATAATAGTAATTTGAATTCATGGAAATATTTTTGTAACAATACAATCGTCATTTGATCTGTTGAAATCTGTCTGGCACTCAGAAAAGAAAGGGGAGCGAAGTTTGTTTACTTGAATTATTTGAGAAGAATTAAAATAATTAAATATTCTCACAAGTGTTGAGCGGACAAATGTTCTCTAATTATGTTATCTGTTTTGAAATTAATTGAAAATATAATTGTATTTCAATATTCGTTGTGAGAAGATAATGCTTTGAAGCAATCGCGAGAAAGAGAGTAAGAGGAAGTAAATTAGTGCGAAATTGAAAGGTTTGAAAAGCTAGTAGCTTGGTAGAAAAGATTAGACTAGATTAGATTAGGCTTGTAGACTAGCTTTATCTGATGGGTTGAAACAAGGCAATAATTGTTCGAACAATGATGTAATTTATTGGCTTTTACTCTTATTACACGTCATATATCCATGCGAGAATCCAGTTTAGTCTCGTACTAAATGGATGCACAAGCAAGTTATTTATTGGTTCCTTGGTGTTAGGTTAAATATTAGACATTGAGTATTTTATTTACTCTGATGTCTGGAAGGAGTGTTTTATACCCCCTTTAAATAACTTCATACTCTACATGTTCTAACACTGATAATTCGGCAACTACACATGCTCCAAAAAACTGATAAATTCTGATGTTGTCAGGTTTATGAACTAGGATATTTGGACATGGGATAATTATCTTGGTGACCATGTGGGGGTTTCATGATTTTTTGCAGGGGATGTGTTGCTGCTCTCATAGTAAATGAAAAATTGATTTGCTTAGAGTTCGGCGATACATAGCTACTAGAGCTGACGGACTCACAACCCGATTTCCTTGTAGGGCAAGAATTAGGATTCTCTGCGGCCTTGATTTTTATGTTATGGTCATTGTCAGTGGTTCATAATATTGCCACCACTTAGCATTTATTTGTCTTTTGGTTTCAATACACACTACACCAAGAAAATTACATATTTGGGTTAAAAGTTAATAAATTTTAGTTCATTAATTTATAGTAAATTTTTAAGTAATATAATATAATTTGTGAAATGAATCTTTGTAAATGGGGGAAAATTAGCTCCGTTTAACACTTAAATCTCTGCGCAAATTTTGGGGGTTGACTGTAACGGTACCAACCTGGGTCCCGTACAGATTTCACAAATGTTTTATAAAAATTATGTTATAAATTAATTACATGCTTATTAGTTGAAAGTCTTTATGAAGATATTTATATTATTTATATAAAGAGATTCTGTCTAGATTATATCTTGAGACTTATAAATACAAAAAGTAAATAATCAATTTTAATGTATTGATCTTTGAGAATAATAAGACCAAATGATTGTTGTTCTACCTGATTGAACGGGCTTCTGTGTGCTTAATTTACATAAGTAAATAATAGTTCATAATAATTTATTTTCAAAAGTATATAATACTTTATGATATTATAGTCTGACTGAGGAAAAGCAATAGCACTCCTGTAGTAAGCATCCATACCATGCGGATTGGAATTTCTACCTACTTTCAGATTAAATAATCATTCAGATTGTGCTAAAAGCAAAGACAAACTAATCTTCTTACCAGATCAAGTACATGGAGTTTGGCAGGATGGTAAATAGGAATCATTCTGGGCATTGTATAAATCTAAGCATTTAAAGGATCGTTCCAAAATGAATTATCTAACAAATTAACTCTGTTATTCAGTCTTAACAATATAATTTAAATATGAATTATAGATTCAAAGTAATACATTCAATTTTCTAAATAAAAGTCTGATATTAGCAGGGAGTAGTTATCTTCCACTAGTTAGGGCAAAGCTTCTACAATTTGACGATAGTTGGCGTTATTGTCATACAAATATTCACTTCCGTATTCTAGTTTTGAACAGGAAGAAATTTTCGTCAATTATAGTTATATTTAATAGTAAATAAACATTTAATTAGATAAAAATATTATAAAATCATGCCGGAATTATTTAATTTATTTTATGTAATTTTATTATTAATTTTCTAATTATTATGTATTATGATCATTTTATTTAGTGGGCAAGCAATAAAATACAAAGGAAATCGAAATCAACCATTTTGAAATCTGTAAAAAAAACAACGCGATCGTGTAAAAAATTAGAAAAATTAGTTTTAATAATTTTAGGTGGAATTCTTTTATATTAGAACGACAGAGCAGTTTCGACGAGCTGGGAGGATGCGGACAATGTGTTTCTACAACAAAGCTAAGTAGTCTTACTTTGGTGGTTAAAATGATTCTTGTGCTATGTCAATGATTTTATATGTTTTATTCTAGAAATTATCTCATTAATATATGTACCTATATTATTCCTAAAATTAACACTCTTATTTACTATGATATTTATCTGTTAGAAGTGTTAACTGAAGATTATGTACTTTTACAGGATTTCTGAACAAGAAAGGTGCACCTAATCAAATATGTAAAGTACTTATAGTATTTAGAAATGTAATAAACGTATTTGTTCTTCATCTTCCTCTTATTGTCATATCAGAGGAAGCATTTAAATCATTTTCAAACTAACCTTACAGGAATCAATTTTGAACAAGTATATAAAAGGTGAGCCGAAGATGAGATGACTGATGAAGGAGCAACTCCAGAGTAGCAGAGAGAGCAGCCTTCCAGACTCTTCTTCCTTAAACTCCGGACTCTGGGTATGATTAATACTTTTCATTTAACTATCAAATACAGAGTTCCTATTTTCTTGCTTGTCCCATAAATAAATCAACTAGATATTTCTATAATTAGATATTTAATTTCATAATCCAAGAAAGTAATCATAATCAAGTAAATTCATCATATATCCTTTCTCTATTCAATACAGTTTTAATTTAGATACTTAATATCTCATTCTAATCAGTATTTACTTTCCTACATATTTACTTTATATTCTTTACCTTTAATCTTACCAAATTTCATACATTTTATTCATCTCCGGGAAACTTATAAGTCATTGCGGTTAAAATAGGGATATCTATTTAGCTAGGTCTAACAAAATTCTCACTAAAAGATTCGGGGTTACTCGTATGCGGTTCATAATGTAGAGTCTTTCCACTTTCGTTTCACTGGCCGTGATCGTCTAGCAGTTTCAATAATATTTCAGATAGATTAATGTAGAGGGGGGGGGGGTTACAGAGTACGAACTCCTGTCGCTTGATTTTTAACGGATTTTGTGTCTTTTCGCCCAGGGGCCGCCCGACTTATATCATCCCTCTCGTAAAAACTTTGTGCCTTCTTTTTGTCTTGATCTGAAATTATTGATCTCTTTTTATTTAATGAATCTTCTGCAAAAATTGGTGGTTTGGGTACGGCTTTTGCTAACTCTAGGAGAACCGCTTGTTTTTTTAACGGACTATCTGGTAAAGATTTTTGTGTCTTTATAACGGCCTTGCGCAGCGTGTTTATACATTTGTATGACCCTAACGGCGATGACAATTGTGGAATCAAAATCGAAGAATTGGTATTTTTTTTTCCTTGCTCTAGCTTTCCTTTTTCGTACTCTTTCCTTTTCTCTCCAAAGTGCTTTTGCTTCTTCGTTTTGACTAGTAAAGTTTTTTTTTTTTTCTCCTTTTGCCATCTCTAATCCTCTCCTTTTCTAAAAATTCTTCCAGTTTTTCTAAATTCGCTTTTAACTTCTCTAGACTTTCTTTTCCTCTCTGCCGGATTCATGTTCTGAAAAAATAATAATAATACCAAAACCAAAATAAGCCCCATAAAACCAAACTGGCACACTACATGCATGTATATTCAAGAAATAAAACACAATAATATACCTCCGGCTTTGTTATAAAACCCTTATGTATACAGTATAACACTGCAAACACAAGAATCCATATCGACTTTATTTGTCCCACCCGTCACAGTGACGGGTGGGACATCTGTTCAAATCTTAATATTTCCAATACATAGGTATTCACTTGTTCAATGTCCTTTCAAGCCAAAACCATTACCCATGGCATAATTGTTACTTTTGCAAAGCCGAAAAACAGTCAGTTAGATATTTTTAGGTTAGGATAAAAAAGAACATGTTTTGCAGTGACGGGTGGGACACGAGGTAATCATTTCGTCAAACTCTTACAACTTTTCACGATAAATATTCTCATGCAATAACTTACCACGTTTCGTACTTCTTAAATTGTACTTTATTTCAATATGATAACTTTTTACAATGGCTCAATAAATGGCGGATAAAAGTGTTGCCAACTTAAAAAAAAATATGCTACCAAACACAACCACACTATGGCTGCGTTCACGAATAATAAAAATTACGAAAATCATAGAAATATGAAATAAAATGGCCTATTCCTGTTGAATTAGTTTATTGGCTTTGCTTTAGTAACAGATTCAAGCCCAAATTATGCAATTTATTTTTTTTACTTTTTTCCCGTCTTCGCTGGAATGACCCAGTAGTAGCACGTTGGCATGGCTCTGCCCATGATTCCAATATCTGGGATAACTGTGCTGTGCAAAGACAATTTCTACATGGGAAATTTAATAATAAATTGCTTTTGGGTGATAGTGGATATGCACAGACTGGCTTCATGATGACACCACTTAACGAAGGTAGAGTTCACTCCAGAGGAGAAGCACTGTATCAAGAATCACAAATAAAAACGAGGAATGTGGTAGAGAGAGCTTTTGGTGTTTGGAAAAAACGATTTCCTATAATATCACGGGGTATAAGTGTGAAATTAGAATACCCAGAATACCTGGCATAATCATAGCAACTGCAATTCTGCACAACATAGCTATTTGGCAAAAAGATGAAATCCCACCAGAAGATCCAGAATATCCAGTACTGCCAGAATTACCAGACACATCCAATCCACAAAATACACAAACCAGTAACCGCAATTTTGAACGGAATGTTCTCATCAATTAATATTTCGCAAGATTGTGATCACGTTGCTATAAAACTTAGGAATAAAACTATATTATTTATTTATTAAACATTATTTATTATGCATTTCAGACTTAATTTTTAGTTCCAATAATAAAAGTTCCTTTTCTCTTATTCTATCTCGGTGTTTGTTCTCTTCTATCTGATTTTGCAGCTCCAGTTCTTTAATTTGTAAGTCCATTTCCATAAAAAAAATTTTGTAGTAGAACGAATTCTAGCTTTCCTTCCGCAAGTTTTGTGAAAGCTGCATTGGCGCTTTCTTTTTTTGGTGCCTTTTCACCATCTGAAAAAATACAAATGAAGTTAGAAATATGTACTTATCAATTAATTTAAATTTCAAATCAATTGCCTCTTTTGGTCAGAAATATGAAGAAATATGTACCTACATCATGACTTAAAGAACTTACCGGTAGAATTGAGAGGAGTTGCTTTCTTCTTCCTTAATAACTTTACTCTACTCATCACCGGTGTAGATATTATTGCTTTCATTTCATCTGATATTTCAATTGAATTGTTGATTTCCTCACCTGTTACAAGAAGTATGAATTATTTATATTTGCTAACTTAACAAGTACATTCATTTGGGAATTAAAAAAGAATTAGAAGAAAATTACCATATCAATATAATATAATTAATATAATATATTTGAACCCTAGCCCATTTGTCCCGATAGCTGAGGGTCACCCCCCTGGTTGTAAACTGCCGTGGCCTATCTGGAATTCCCTCAACAGACTCCGGACCCAGGTGGGTTGGACTAGGGATAACTTATACCGATGGGGTTTCATAGGTGACTTTAACTTGGAGTGTAGGTGTGGTATGGTTTCCCATGGAGAAGAAGAAGAATGTAATATAATATTTGCATACCATATTCGATTGGTTTTATCTTCTCTGCATCAGGAAGTGTTTCCTGATACTGAGCCATCAATTGAGAATCTCCATCACAGATGGTAAACAAGTTATCCACTTGTGGTTCTATTATTTTCTTCAATTTCATTAGGGGCTCATCTGTGTCTCGAGGGGGAGGGCCACCACCTGAGAAAAAAAGGAAATACATGAATAAATTAAGAATATGTATCATATAATTTTATAAAACAAAACCAAATATCTGTATTTAACTGTGCCCATTAGGACCTTTTTATGACCAATTTCTTTTTTCTTGAGCTCTTTTTTCATAATTTCAAACTCCGACTGGCAAATTTCTGCAGGCTCATTTATTTCAATGGCTACAGCATTCCAGTCATTTCTATTGGCCTCAATTGCATTAATCAGTGCCTCTTTTTTCTCTGGATCTAAAAAAAAAAAACAATATTGGAGTGTCCATTTTATTATTGTATTTTAAACAGTATGGCTATGGCTATGATATATTATTAAATTTCTTTCATAATTTTACTAAGATCAAGCGGGGCTATTCCGTCAGAAAAATAAACGCCAAAATTTCACAAACCCATAAAATTGTCCGTTGCAAAGTTACAGTAAAATTAAGTTATCCTTATAACAAAGTCATTATCTCTCTTTCTGTTCATCATACATTTGTAGCGAAAAACTCTTTTCTAAACTCTCAAAAAGGAAAAGATCTTATGAAGATACTATATTGACTTAAGAACCCCACTGCGGGGCTATTACGTCAGTTTGCAATATATCCGCCATCTATGAAGTTACGACGTTAAATTTCAAAGCTAGAAAATCTTTACGTTGCTAAGAATGCGAAACTGAGCTTTATGACCAGGTAGGAAGTACCAATTTGCAGAAAACATGCTTTAATTTTTTTGTGGGGTAGTTCGGTTAAAATCCTGTCAAGCTAGGGTTGGGATGCATGAAAGTCGATCTAGAAAGGACGTTAAATTATTATTAAAAATATTATTATAAGTTTAAGTATGACTAATCAACAGCTGCATCATGACGCAATAAATCAGTCTAAAACAAATATTTAACTTAACAGTCTTCGTTTTTTATAAAAACCCGTAATAGTCACTTAGGTGCTAAATTTCAGTCCAACGATCACATAGCATAGAATAGACGTAAAATTATTATTAAAAACATTATTATAAAGAAGAAAGTTTAAGTATGACTAATCAACAGGTTTATAAGGTAAATCAGGTCAAATCGTCATTGTAACATGGGTATCACAGTTTCAAAACTTCGATTTTACATGGAAATAAATAATCGTCGTTCACAATTTGAGGATCTGGAAGATACTCAATAATATCTTCGCTATTACTTATCGAATAATCATTTTTAACAAGACGAAAACAGTTTTTCGCTTTGTTTTTTGACTTCAATCCTAATAAGACAATTTTTTTTGCCCATAACATCGTCAATTAAACAAACATAGGTATTTATATGTTCTTTTTCCTTTAGCTGAGCTAAATTTCGCCAAGACGAATTTACCTTTTTGTGGATATTTTCTATTTCTAGAATCAATCATTAAATCTTTGGATGTGCCTGCTCCAGCATCTCTCTCTTTCTCGTCGCCTGATAATTTTGTTTTCTTTTCTCCGGATTTCCCTTTTTCAGCATTTTTACATTGCTTGTATGCGCTAGCGTCAACATCTTTCTCTATATCTTCATCTGACATATTTTAATCAGCATCTCTTTCTGTGTCGTCACCTGATAATTCCTTCTTCTTTGCTCCACATTTCCCTTTTTTAGACTTAATATTTTTACATTTCTTGTGCCTGCATCAATATCTTTCTCTGTATCTTCAACTGGCATATTTTCATTAGCATCTCTCTCTTTGTCGTCGCCTGATATTTCTGTCTTCTTTCCTCCAGATTTTCCTTATTTAGAATTGATATTTTTACGATTCTTGGATGTGCCTGCAACAACATCTTTCTCTATATATTCATATGACTCATTTTCATTCAAAATTTTTTCAAAGAATGATTTTTCATCCTCGTTTTCAGAACTATTTATAGATTTATAGGAACCTGAACTATTACTATCAGTATCTGATTTCTTGCGTTTGTGTTTCTTTTGTTGAGATTTTTGGTATCTTACTTTTTGTCTCTTTTGTGTTTTTTCTTTATTCTTAGTTTTTTCCATTTTTCTTTTCAGTTTATTTCGTGCTATGGTTTCTTTTTCTTCCTTTTCTTTCTTCATTCGTTCGATTACATGTTTATATGTCATTATTTCTGCTTTATTGTTAGTAACTCTCTTTTTTCGGTTCACAGGCATATCATTTTCTGCTATAGTTTTCAGTAAAAGTGATTCAAATGAAATATTTTCAATGGGATTTGGAGTAGGAATAATTTGTATGTCTTTAATTTGTAGTGAAGATACGAACTGGCTTGATTCATTTATTCTTTCATGGATCGGCAATTTAAATGTCTTTGGATTTTGTACTGTATCAAAAAATGGAGCTCTCGCGTGAAAATTTTCGTGCCATAATTTACCATAACTTTCACCGGGGTTTATCTCAAGATGAATGTCTCAGTGAGCTTATTTCTATTTATGAAATGGAAGCGCCTAGTCAAACGACTATATATCGGTGGTATGCGGAGTTTCGACGAGGTCGGTCCTCTCTGGGTACCATACCTTCGGCAGGTCGGCCAAAAACAGCAGTGACGCCTGAAAATGTCGTCGCTGTGCAAAAAATAATAAAAGAAGACCGACATGTGACATATGAGCAGATCCGGGCAATCATAGGCATTGGAATGACTGCAATTCAAACCATTTTACATAATGAGTTGGGTGTCAGAAAACTAGTTTCCAGATGGGTGCCTCACAATTTGTCGAAGAGCAAAAGGCGACTCGTGTCGATTGGTGCCGGTCTACTCTAGAACCATTCGATGGAGGGAAGTCTAAAGCTGTATACAATATCGTCTCAGGTGACGAATCGTGGATATATTCATATGAGCCAGAAAGGAAGCATCAATTTGCAGTTTGGGTCTTCGAAGGCGAGGTCAAGCTGACGAAAGTTGTTCGGTCCCGCAGCGTGTTCAAGAAAATGGTCGCTTCCTTTGTGTCGAAATCAGGACATGTGGCCACAGTGCCTTTGCAGGAACGTGGAACGGTTACCGCTGAGTGGTATACTACGGTTTGTCTGCCACAAATATTTTCAGAACTTCGAAAAAGTAACCCAGCTCGTCGGATCATCTTACACCATGACAATGCGAGCTCCCATACCGCCCAACGAACAAATGATTATTTAAACCACGAAAACATTGAATTAATGACTCATCCTCCATACAGCCCTGACCTGAGCCCCAACGATTATTTTACATTCCCCAGAACGAAAGATTTATTGCGAGGACAGAGATTTGAAGACCCAGAAGCAGTGTGGAAGCATACAAATCGGCTCTTTTGACTACCTCCGTTTCAGACTGGAATTACTGTTTTAATTACTGGTTCGAAAGAATGCGAAAGTGTATTATATGTAAAGGAGAATATTTTGAAAAACAATAAAATAATTATTTTGGTTCCCTAGTAAATACTTTTTTATATTCCTGATCATTTCGGTGCGCCCCTCGTAGCTAACAGTGTAATTGTATTCTCCCAGTGCAATTTTGATAAAAGTATTAGGTGTTTGATCTCTAAATAGTCTTTTCACCTACATAGAACTACAACTAATGAAGACTACAGCCAGATGTAACTAATTAAAAAACTTCTTAACCGGATCGCTTGAAATCTTCGAAACTTTGATCCGGTTTTTTTTTTCACTTGAGCGAGCAGTGGTTGTCTGTTGGTTTCGGTAAACGATGCTTTTAGGTAGCCCATAAAAGAAGCCGACCTGGACAGGGGATTTGATTTGTAATTTTGATTTGGTTTTATATAAACAAAAACAAAAAATAAATTTAAATAATAAAAAAAACGAAAATTTATAGTCTTATACCATAAAGACAATTTAAAATTATTTTCTTTGCCTCGTACTACGGTTCATTATAGAAGTTAACTGCTTCAAAAGGAGTCTGGCTAATTTTCTGCAACCGAAACATGTATACCTAATTCCTGTTTTATGGATTATCGCATGTAACCTTTTTGTCAAAAGTTTCTCCAGATGTATTACCCTTAGTGGAATTTTTCGAAAAGTATTTGTCCTGTTTTCTGATGGACTGAAAAACCTTCAAATACTTGGGAATGTTGTCACAGAAACCTGGATGCTCATTTAATTGTTCACAAAGGTACGGCGCCGATGTTTTTGGCACCCGGAATAGTTTTTTAAACTTAGCCTCCGCCAAAGAAAACGGGTTCGATACGTCTGGCAAGCCTCTCATACGATTTCTTTCTTCATACTTTCTGTAAAATGGGTTTTATTTTAACCAAAGAAAAAATGCTTTCTTATTTATACATGAAATATTATAATTTACCTCTCTGCTTCGTCAATCGCAGTTGCCACCACGTAGCGCGCCATTTCTATTTCTTTCTCCTCTCAGGATCTTTCTTTTTTAGTATTTTTCACATACAAATAAATCTACACCAAATAAGACTCGATTAAAATTTTATTAGTTCATTTTTGGTTTGACAGGTTTAAAAATGACAGATAAATGTGTAGGAGATGGATCTATTGATCTTCCATAGATCCGGGGTTGGTGTGTTACCCGAATTACGCGAACACTCGCGAAACTAGAACTATACCTACAGCGAACGATAAACATTCGCTTGTCTCACTGAGCAAGTAAATCACTACGTTATTTTAGTAAATCACTTAGTTTTTTAACCGAAGAGTGCTATCATTTTTTAAGAATTTAATAGTAGGAACTGTCTTCAAAAACGTGTTCCACACTTCCACATGATTGGTCTTTTTAGAAACATTTTCTCTTTGGCCTTTTATGATGTCCTTTGGGTGCGCCGAAACATTCGTGAAATCAAACAGCTTGTTCAATGACTGGAAAAGATTTAATGTAGGTATAGCAAACTTTTTTAATCTACTCCTGTTCTCGTTAAACTTATTACGAGAATCTCCGCAAATGAATTACTAAATATGAACATCTGGATTTATACTTACCTATTTTATGCATTTTAAGAGTATGCAGTCCTTTCTCAAAATGTGCCACATTTCATCAGACATCTTTGATTCAGAAGTTTGTGGCAGACTACCGAGTGACATATTATCTGCAAATAAAGTGTTATCAATATTCGACGTTAATTCTCAAACTCATCGAAGTCAACCTTTACTAAAAAACTGCGCTCGAAATGTAACATAGCATTTAAATTATGGTCTGGTTCTTCAACTTCTGGTATGTCATTATAAGCTCGAGAAGTAGATGCCAGACATTTACGTTTTAAATTATGTGCTGGTTCTTCTTTCTCTGGCATGTCACCTGCTTTAGAAGTAGACGGCTGACAAACAAGTGAAATACTTGTATCTGCAAAAAAATACAACAGTGTCCTAATAAGAGATTCTACTAATATTACACTTGCGAAAGTTTGGATGTTGACTAAAAGACTATATTTGGAATGGTAATTCTGATTACAATCAGTACTCCTACCATGAGTTGCTAACGTAACTTACGCGCTCGATATCGACTACGTAAACGTGCATTTAGTATGGAGAAATTTTACTTCAGATAACTGTCAATAGATGGCGTAGTTTTAATTCCATACTAAATGCACGTTTACGTAGTCGATATCGAGCGCGTAAGTTACGTTAGCAACTCATGGTAGGGGTACAGGTAAGTAGTATAAATTAGTGGACGTCTTTCGGCTGAGATGATGAATAATAAATAATTAACCCTGTGGTATTACTTACCGGAACCTGTGATTAAACTTTTTTTCTCTCGTGACTTTTCTCTTCGAAAAAAGCCTAAAAGATTACTCATGAGGAAGAGGGATAAGACATGTAGCTTAAACTGTCGTGTCCACTATATGACTGAGTATAATAACCATGAACACTGTTTGCTCCCATGTCTGCATCAAAAATAATTTTATTTATTGCATTTTTTACGTATGCTAATGTAATATTGTAATATTTTCGCAATTCATTCGCTATGTATTGACCATACATATCATAGGAATCTTTTTTTTCCGATGCAGTGTCGCTTGTACACTGCTGCAACAGTGTTAATGCTTCACATATAGCGTTAGATCATCAGTCTCTCTTATTTTGGTTCTCTTATTAGGTCTTGTAGTTGACTTTGGATTTATTTTTGTTCCTTCCGTTGTCGTCGTGTTTGAAGTTGCATTTGTTTCTTCATTACTATGACTCATTATTTCGAGTATTATCCAGACTTGCATTCTGTAAAGATAAAAAATGTAATTTTATTTAATTTACTAGCGGCCCGCCCCGGCTTCGCTCGGGTATATATATTTCTTTAATCATTGTTTTTTTAAATCATGTTTTTTTGTTTTACTTTTTTTTTATTGATTTTTTTTATTTATAGACTCATAGCTTCCCTGTTAGTAACTGTATCGAAGTTTTTTTTTGTGGCAGCAAAATAATTTGTTGTTCATCCCAAAACCTAAATTAATTTATCTCCGTATCAAGTTTCACCAAAAACTCCCACCCGAACTACCATTTTCCCGTGGGAATTAGCTATTGTCCCGCGGTTCTAAGAAGTTCTTGGAAGGTCTATTCTATCTCTGTATCAAGTTTCATTAAAACTTCTGGCCTACCCTACCACTTTTCCCGTGGGAATAACGGATTTTCCCGCGGTAAAAGTTAGCCTTTATCACCCCAGAATCTTTTATATTCCTGTACCAAGTTTCATCTAAATTTTCCGTCCGCGCTACTATTTTTCCAGTGGGGATGAGGTATTATTTTCCCGCGGGAAAGAAGTATTTTCCCGTAGAAAAAGGTATCTTTTATACATCCCCAGGGTCTATTCTATCTCTGTACAAAGTTTCATGAAAACTTTCCACTCGCGCTGCCATTTTTCCTGTGGGAATAAACAGTTTTCCCGCGGTTAAAGGTAGCCTTTATTAATTTCCAAGGTTTATTGTATCATACCATACCCCAAGCTCATCGGTACTGATACCAAGTTTCCGCCCGCGCCTGCAGTCTTTCCCGTGGGAATGAGGTATTTTCCCGCAGTAAAAAGAAGCCTATGTCTGTCCCCAAGGTCTATTCTATCTTCGTACCAAGTTTCATCAAAATCGGTTCAGTAGTTTCGGAGCTTATGCAATTATAAGGAATATTTTAGGTATTTTTTTTACACCTTGGGTTACATTATTGAAGTTTTAGTAAGGATCCCTAATTTTTTTGAAAATAAAATATAGCCTATGTTACTCAGGGTGAATGTAGCTTTCTAATGGTGAAAGAATTTTTGAAATCGGTTCAGTAGTTTTTGAGTTTATTCGTTACAAACATACACACACACACACAAAAATACAAATCCTTCCTCTTTATAATATTAGTGTAGACAATTTTTGAAATCGGTTTATTAGATTCGGAACCTATTAAATTATTAGGAATATAGCCCCGCCCCCGGTTTCGCTCGCGTTGGTTTTCGTTTTCTCCCGTAGGAATAAGAGGTTTTTTAGCCTGAAAAAGAAGCTTATGTCCGTCCTCAAGGTATATTCTATCTTCGTACCAAGTTTCATCAAAATGGTTTCAGTGGTTTTGACGTGAAAGCGTAACAAAGCGTAACAAAGACAAAGTTACTTTCGCATTTGTAATGTTAAGTAGGGATTAGCTTCCCGCCGCGGCTCCGCCCGCGCTAAAAGTTTTTCCCGTGGGAATGAGGAATTTACCGCGGTAAAAGTTAGATTTGTAATGTTAAGTAGGGATTAGCTTCCCGCCGCGGCTCTGCCCGCGCTAAAAGTTTTTCCCGTGGGAATGAGGAATTTACCGCGGTAAAAGTTAGATTTGTAATGTTAAGTAGGGATTAGCTTCCCGCCGCGGCTCCGCCCGCGCTAAAAGTTTTTCCCGTGGGAATGAGGAATTTACCGCGGTAAAAGTTAGCCTATATTCTTCCGCAAGGTCTATTCTACCTTTGTGCTAACTCCGCCCGCTTTATAAAATTTTCCCAAGAAAATGAGAAATTTTCCCGCGGTAAATTTTAGTTTTTCCCGTGGGAATGAGGAATTTACCGCGGTAAAAGTTAGCCTATATTCTTCCGCAAGGTCTATTCTACCTTCGTGCTAACTCCGCCCGCTTTAAAAAAAAATTCCCGTGGGAATGAGAAATTTTCCCGCGGTAAATTTTAGTCTATGTTATTTTTCAATGTCTATTCTATCTTTGTGCCAAGTTTTACCAAAATCAGTTCAGTAGTTTCGGAGCCTATTCAATTATAAGAAACATTTTAGGTATTTTTTTTTACACCTTGGGTTACATTATTGAAGTTTTTGAAGGAATCCCTAATTTTTTTGAAAATTAAATATAGCCTATGTTACTCAGGGATCATGTAGCTTTTCAACAGTGAAAGAATTTTTGAAATCGGTTCAGTAGTTTCGGAGCCTATTCGATGCAAACAAACAAAAAAACAAACAAACAAAAAAACAATCAAACCTTTCCTCTTTATAATATTAGTATAGATAAATACCATCATCCGAAGAAGAGTGGCTTAACAAAGCAAAAGAGTTTGAGATCAAATTTAATGGAATTTCCCACACGTCATAGCAGCTATGGATGGGAAGCATGTTACATTACAGTCGCCGATAAATAGTGGCAATGATTACGACTGTTACAAAATGTTTCCGAGTATAGTGTTGTTCGCTTTAGTTTACGCTAATTATCAATTTATGTACGTAGATGTTGGCAGCAAGGGACGTATATCAGATGGCGGTGTGTTTAAAAACACCACTTTTATAAAAAACTCGAAAAGAAGGAACTTAAAATTCCTCCGCCAGAAATTTTACAAATACCCATCTGTGGAGTCGGTAGAGGAACTAATGGATCAGCTTCCTTAGTCTCGAGGTGAAAGTTTAACACGAACTCCTCAGCTTCCTGCTGTTTTGTCAAGCTAGTCAACGGTGCCGCCTAATCCGAATCCTCGTAGAAAGAGTCTGCTTCTGACACATGAGGTGTAGAATTATGGGCGCCGGGCGGTGACATCTTCTCTATCTTCGATACAATACTTTCATATTTCTCGTTCATTTTTTCTTCTAGGATGTGCAGCCTGCTTCTCTTCGGCCCACTTCCTGACAAGTCAGACAACACACTTGCCGAGGTTCCTCTCCTTTTATACTATTTGTTACTGTAGGCTCCGTGAGACCTGCAAGAATCCTGTGCGCTTCTCTTCTGGTATGCATCAAGTTTCTATGAATTTTATTGGAAATAGCGGGTGGGCTGAGAACAAGGCCCCTAGAGAAAGCCCAGTCTAGAAGTTTGGATCGTATCTCTCGGTACCCCTTTTCTGACAGGCGATTAGCTTCTGGGTCGAAAGCCCGGACAATCCCAACGCATCATGCAGGTCTTCCCATATGGTCGACAATTCCTCAGTTCGTGCTTGAAATCACATCTTGTACACTCTTCTTTATCTGTCCTGGTGCTCCTTTCCTGTCTTGTACTTCTGACTGCTTATTTCTTGTTCCTTGAATCTTCTATTTTCTTATTTTGGTCTTTGTGTTGTTAATTCTGCTGCTTTGAAAATATGTTATGCTTTTGTAAGTGATAATTCTGATTCCTTAGCAATATATCTTTAAGTTTGCTATCATTGTCGGAGATAAGTAAGTCATCCCATTATTTATTACCAAATGTAGAGAACGCCATGCATAAACAATTTATACAATCGATCAAAGAAACATAAAGATTAAACTGAAGCCCTGGAAAGGGCTGTTTTATTTATTTATCGTTTATTGTACACAAGTTGATTTATAAGTAATGGACATTAAAATAAAAAGACACAACAGGCACAGCTTATTTCTTGCGAAATGTCTTACTCTTGTTATGTCTTGTTTTAGTGTAAATAATGCTATGAATTATCATAGCAAAGAATCTGGATCATTTTCTGACTCTACACTACAGTACTGTCAGAAAACATATGAACTGTAAGCAAATTTAATTTAAATTAACAAGAAGCATAAATTATCATCTTCTATCCTCTCCCTCTACCCACAAACGGTTTATAAGAGCTTGCCTCCGTGCGCGGCTAGCTCTAACTGGAAGAGAGGGCTCCTCGCCCCGCTGCTGGCGCGCTGCCACTGGCGCCCTAAGTAAGGTCACGTTCGCTGGCTAGCTCTTGTCCTGTCACAGGAGTATATATAATATTTGCCTTATGTGTAATGTTGTGCAGCACACAACAAGCATTTGTCATACGTGCTGCAACATGTGGTGCATAATGCAGTTTCCTGTCCACTAAAAGGCATCTGTGGAAAATTTATTAAAGAATAAGTATCTTTATTAAATATTAAGAGAGTTTGGTAGAGTTGAATAACTTTGAAATAAGAACCTAACTAAAGCGAGCTTTTAAATCTCCAATACAGCGCTCAACTACATTTCTAGCAGTTAACTGCAGTTTTTTACAGTGTTCCTCTGAAGTGCCAGATGCTGGGTTTGAGATAGGTGTCATCATAGTAGGTCTTCATGGATACCCAGAATCTCCTTAAAATAGGTAAAAGAAACTTAGATAAAGCTCTATAAAAAACAAGTAAGTAAATAAAATATTTAAATTAAACAGTACCTAAAAGAAACAAATCTTCTCCAGAAACAGTATGAAGTCTCTCCAAATACCCATTCAATGGATGGTTGGCCCAAATTACACTGTCATAAGCCGGGATAACTGGCATCTACAGATAATATGTGAGTTCTGAATCGCATATCTAAATAATAACATTAACACATTATCTTATAACACCCCTCTTTTCGTCGGGGGTTAAAAATTATTTGTTTTTGTATATCTATGTAAAAAATAAGTGAAACAATGACAACAATATGTAGAATTACTTATTATAGAGATACTTACAATTTGAACATTGAGTGACTCATAATCTTTTCTATTAAAAAATCTTTCCTCGTGGTCAGTTGGGCACACTATTGCCACATGGATCAATGCAGCACAGCGCAGGTACTTTAAATCATCTGTAAAATCTGAAAAAAAAAAAATAGAATACATAGTTAAAAACTATAACTTAATTGCAAAAGTAACAATATAACAGCATATTCTTTAAAGGTACAGAATAACTAATCGTAGTGCTAAAGATACTTACTCTCTCTTAAGTTGTTCTCTTTCATGTTGTTGGAATGGGAAACGTAACATATTTATTTAAGATACTAGGTTCATTCAAAGCATTTGTAACTTTCTGGACTGCCAAAGATACATTACTTTGGGAGATACAATGTCTCCGGTCATCCCCTACAATTGTCTGATAAGACCCACAGTTTTGTTCACAGTTGAAATGAAATGAAATATGTTTTATTCGAACATATTTCATTTCATGTTTCATTTCATTTCATTTCACCCAGTGGCAAAAAATGATAATGCGATCAAAATCTGTGAACAAAATGCAATTTTAGGTCAGTGTTAACCAAAATGAGTACTCAAGAATAATTTGTTCTAAGAATCCACCTTAGTTTCCACGTGCAAAGCATCCGACGAGGGTCGGAGGCATATAAGGAGTCAGCTCCACTATTAATCCAGCAGCTAATTACGACAGTCTATATCTTTTAATAAATTTTCTATCAGTCAAGTTGAATGCGGAAATCTTAAGTCTAGCCCTCAAATTGTCACGTTTGGTTAATATGCGAGCTACTCCTGCATCTATCTCATGAGCTACTTCAATATAATTCAAGGCACTTTTAAATAGTTTTCACAAAAAAATCTGCACAACATTTCACGATCGATGGTAAAAAAAGTAGCTTCTAACTTACTTTGAGTTTATCAACAGTTACCTTTCAAATGTAATTAGGCTGCGTTCCAGCTTTCTGTCAAATCACTTAGCGCGGTACCGATTTCTGTCTAAGTGTAGCGCCACACCTGCGGAGCGTACAGCGCCGAAAGTTCGGCTGAATACGCTCGTAATGCTTTTTGTATGTCCTATGCACATCAGCCGACGTTACGTTACGTTCCGCGTGGCGCCGAACCTTCCGTCGGGCGATTACTTCAGCAATAACGCGTTCAATGTATTTCGCATAGCAAGCGACACATCACGCGGAACGTTACGCGACCGAAAGTTCGGCGCGTGTAACTGAACGTCCATTTGTAATAGATTTCTGTCCTTTTTTCGCCGCGTAATTTTCGGTCGCGTAGCGCGCTGAACAAGACGCTGCGTTTGGTTTGTCATAGCGACGGAATATTTCGCGCCGAACTTTCCGCGCCGTACGTTCCGCGCTGTACGCTCCGCAGGTGTGGCGCTACACTAATGGCGTGCTTCCAGCTGAGATAGTATAGCGCGATTGGGCGGCTGATTGTCTTCATACAGCAACATTGACTCTAGGTATAATATGCCAAAAGATTTAATTATCTCTGTGAGCCAACAGATTTCACTTGTAGCTCTGCTTAGCGCAATAAACTCTGCCTCCGTTGAGAACAAAGCAACACTTGTTGTTTTTAGACATTCAAGTTATTGTGTTTCCAAATAACTTGAATCAACATCCTGCAGTATAATATTTATTTCAGAACAACATAATATGTATTTCACTAAACAGCCAATAGCCACATAAAATCTCTTGCTGGACCTAAGGTCACGGTGCAAATAAATCCTCCTTAGTCGTTCACTCTTGACAGAGTGGTCGTGGTTGACGATGCTGCATTTTCGTTGGCAAGTGAAGCTCCCGCGATGCGTCTCCACTTCTCACGGTTGACGGCGTCCCGCGAACTCTGGACCATGGAGGTTTGAGTTGCAGCTCTAATGAGGTCGGTCCAACGCGTAGGTGAGCGCCCGCGCGACCGCTTCCCCTCCACCTGTCCCTGGATAACGAGTCGCTCCATGGAGAGTTCGTTGCGAACAACGTGACCGAAATATTTGAGGATTCGTGTTTGCACAGTCGACGATAACCTTTGTTTTATTTTCAGCTCCTCCAGAATCGAGACGTTAGTCCTAAGTGCTGTCCAAGGGATCCGAAGCAGTCGCCGCCAGCACCACATCTCGAGTGCATCGATTTTGCGTCGGTCTTTGAGGCGAACCATCCACGTTTCTGCGCCATAAAGAAAAATTGGGAAAACTAGGCTTCTCATGAGGCGGACTTTCGTGGCTTTAGTGATATTACGGTTGCACCAGATCCTCTTCAGCCTGTCAACAGCGGACCGTGTGATAGCACATCTCCTTCGAATCTCATCCTCACAACCACCAGTGTTCGTGATGGTGGAACCAAGGTATACATACGATTGAACAACTTCACAGTTGCCAATCATAGTGATGTCAGAATGATTCAGCTCAGTTCGATCCACTATCATCATCTTGGTCTTGTCTCTGTTAATCGTAAGACCGAAGGAGTGGCTTGTTGTCTCCAGAAGTGTCAGTAAAAGCTCCATGTCTTCCTTCGATTGAGTCAGAAGGGTAGTGTCGTCGGCATACCTCAAGTTAGACACCTTTCTACCTCCCACTGAGATCCCTTTGTCCCATTGCTCCAACACGATTCTCATAATATACTCTGTATAAATGTTGAACAAGAGCGGAGACAAATATGCAACCCTGTCGAACGCCAGCGTGAGTGTGAAAGCTTTTTGAGTCAACGTCGTCTATACGAACAGTCGCAGTTCCGTCCTCATAAAGTCGGCGTATGAGACTTACTAAGTGAAGCGGTACTCCCATTTGAATTAGCACGTCCCATAGAATATGCCATTTCACGGTATCGAAGGCCTTGCGAAAGTCGACGAAGCAGATATAGAGCGAGATGTTAAACTCTCTAGACTTTTCGATTATTTGTCGAAGAATTAGGATCTGTTCTCTTGTCCCTCGACCCTTGACAAATCCCGCTTGCTCAATAGCTATTTCAGGATTAAGAAAAGCTTGCAGTCTGGTGTTGATGACATGAAGGAGTACTTTGCTTGCATGGGTAATCAAGGCTATAAGCCTGTAGTTGCCACATTTCTTCGTTGATCCTTTCTTATGTAGTGGTATGAATACGGAATGAGCCCAGTCTCGAGGCCACTTCCCTGTTTCCCAAATACGGTTGCAGATTACATGCATAATATCCACTCCGTATTCACCCATTGCTTTAAAGATCTCTATTGGAATGGCGTCAGCTCCTACAGCCTTATTCCTCTTTAGGTGATCAATTGCAGCTCGAACCTCACTTTTCAGGATTGCCGGCTCCATATCTCTCTGTGGGAGTATACTAGTGTTGCACGCCGGTACTGTGCTGCCATCACTAAAAAGTTGCTCGCAATACTCCCTCCACACACCCACAATATCCTTGATTTCTGTTACAGTATCTATTTGCAAATAAATCAGAGTCCCTATTTTAGTAAAATATAATTTAAGTTCAAAAGTGCCTCTCATGTGTCTTAGAACAGTCTTGATGCTTTCAAAGCGTTGCTCTTGAAGTTGTAAAGCATTCATTGCGTCTATACATGTTCCAAGAAAACAAGGTCTTGCAAGTAGACCACGTGACTGCCACAAGCCTACGTCATTTTGCGCTTTTCATCCTTGTCTATTACACGCATTCGACAAGAATGAATAGGCAAAATGACGTAGAAATGATGTAGGCTTGTGGCAGTCACGTGCTCTATTTGCAAGACCTTGTTTTCTTGGACCATGCGTCTATAGATGTATTTAGTAGGTAGTTACCTCAGTTAGTTTTAGTTGGGTTTAGCTAGTAGTTTAGTAGAGCTTGGCGTTGGTTCACGACCTTGCACCGCGAAGTTTCCGCAGCTTCTTCCAAGATGTTTTCGAGCGAGTTTCGTTCTTGTAGCACCTTAAAATGGTCGTCGATGGCGGGTACACTGCGATCTGCACTCTAAAGACGATATGTGCGCCTTCTCAATTGAGCCGATGAGACCCTCTTGTAGGAGGCCGGCCAACCGATTCGCTATCGTCACGAGACACAAACCACAATAAACCCTCCTTTCTTCGAAGGACCAAAAAAATTTGTACAGTCCAGTTAGACTCGTACACGTGAGTTAAGTTGATGGAGAGCGCAAAGAAGAAACACACGAAGTTAGTAGATATAATGAAATAAAGTTGTATAAAGTAAATAATGTAAATGGCGACTTCTCTCTATGACGTATGAACGCACTCTGGTAAGTAATTAATAAAAATGTGGAAAAGACTGCGACAGCCAAATGTGGGTCGCAGCGTAAGCTAAATGCTATATAAAATATAAGGTGTTAATTTATGTGTGGTCTTAAACCGTACAGTCTTTATTTTTTCTTGTTTTAATTGTTCGTCTAAAATTAACTGTCTTATTGCAGACTCCTCTTGTGTGTTTTTTATTAATGTTTTGACCAAATTTATTTTTTCTTGAACTAATTGGTCGCTCAAATTTTGCTGGTCAGGGTCATTTCTTTTCAACCAAGAATTTTTTTATTTATTATTTTCTTTATTTCCAGTATTTCCTGATCTTAAAACTTCAGATAGAGATCTTTTTAGTGATTTCGGAGTCCAGCCCTCCCATTTCAAATTATTGTCCTTTAAAAAATAAAAATAATTTAATTGTTAGTACCTACATGCGAAAGTAACTTTGTCTGTGTGTCTGTTTGATACGCTTTTACGCCAAAACCACTGAACCGAATTTGAAACCAACTGTTTTCAAATAAATACAATTATTTTAGTGTTCTGGTTTACAGAATATCTATTTTACATGGTATTCTTAAATTGCATCACTACATAGTATAAAATAAAGTCGCTTTCTCCGTCCCTATGTCCCTATGTCCCTTTGTACGCTTAAATCTTTAAAACTACGCAACGGATTTTGATGCGGTTTTTTTTAATAGATAGAGTGATTCAAGAGGAAGGTTTATATGTATAATACATGCATAATATACTGAAGGATAACCCACAATAACCATTTTCCCGTGCGGAGCCGGGGCGGGTCGCTAGTTTATAATAAAGGTGTTATGAAATACTTACATCGACACGATCTTCACAACAAAAATAATATTAATTCATGTCGAAATTAACTCTGTGCGCTGCTTCGAACTAAGTACTTCTTGCGCCGACGACTGTTGACTTGTGGGACATTTACAAACACTTTTTTAGAACAGTTTTTTGTAGTGTTAGTACGCAAAGGTACAAAAATAGAGTACCTACTGCCCACTGATGTTGATGTACATGGCAGGGAGTCGCTTTATATATTATTCATTCTTATCTTGTTTAACTCTTCTAAATAGATATCGACGTCCAACAACGAGTTTTCTATTGTCTCCTCTTCCAGACATAATCAAATTACTTGAACTTGTTGATTCCTTGAAATTTGTTTCTTAATTCTCTCTGGAGCATGTTTTAGCCATGTTTTAATTTGATCTTCCACATTCTTTGCTGTAATATCCGGTGTTGCACAGGCATAAAAAAGGATTGAAATCCAATCCAATGCCAAGTTTAGATGCACTTTAAGGGTCTAGACAGACGGTCTGCAATCCAACTGCAATCCGACTGCCAAATGGCAATTCAGATGCAGTTTGAATGCAGTTGGCTCGACTGCAATCAAACTGCACGTCGACGGGCAGTTGGCGTGCAGTTTGATTGCAGTCTGAGTGCAGTTACAATGACTGCACACCGACTGCAATAAAACTGCACGTTGACGGGCAGTTGGCGTGCAGTTTCATTGCAGTCGAGCCAACTGCATTCAAACTGCACCTGAACTGCGATGCGAGGTAACTCAAATGTTCAAAGATTTTTATAGAGTACCTATACAAAATCAGTGCTCGCCGGAATTTATAAGAGTATACACGTGTTGTCAAATAATTTTATGATGAGATATGACGAAGCTTTGCTGTTTCTTTTACTTCGCCGTCGTCGTACTCGTAAAACCAAAAAAGCTAAAAATCGGGAGACATGGGTTCAATTAATATTACAATACAAACACGAAGGTGATTTTTATACTTTAATACCAAAAATCAGAACACAGGAAAAATGTTTTCACAAATATTTTCGAATGTCTAGAAAGAGTTTTGATGAATTAACAGACATCTTAAAAAATAAAATATGCCGACAAGATACCACAATGAGAAAAAGTATATCAGCAGAAGAGAGGATTGCAATCACTTTGAGGTAAGCAGTTCACATATTTAAACAAAACCAAAAACGTTATTACGAATTTTTAATCTTCTGCCTATCTTTAACTTAGTTTTACAGTGTACAGTCAAGAGCACAACAATTAATTCTTTCTTCTCAAAAAAACTTTAAAAGTTCTACAGTAAAAAAAATGAAAATTCTTACAAAGTTCTTACAAAATAATTCTTTAAAACACCGTTAGGTAATAATGAAGTAGCTAGGAGTTATGAATTAAATTACATGAAATAGTTACATTATTGCGAAATTTGTAAATTAAAAAAGTTATCAAAATATGTCCTTTAAGTACGACGTGCTACCATCATTGCTGTAATTGTCATGTGAGGCAATATTACTATATTGGGATTCTGTAGTTGCTGGTCGACTGAAAGTCTCCTGTTGGATAGGAGGTACATTTGAAGTCGAGGCCGTGTTGTAGTTCACATTTGAAGTAAAATAACCTCTGAAATCATTGATAGACTGATATGGCGGTCCTGGTACATTATATTGGGCTGTATATTTTTTTATTGTATTTATAAAATCAGCCTTAGCTTCCAGTTTAAAATGATCCGGAATCCTTTTAAAGTCTTTACACAAAGAAAGAAGGAATAATCGGTCTTCATCTCTTTCTTCTTCATCGTCATTTATTTTCTTATTGACTCTTTTAGTTAACTTATCGATCAGCTCGTCTTCTGAATTTTGGGACTTACGTTTACTAATAGTCTTTTTAATCGTATTTTTTTCTACACTTGGGGGCTCTTCAGGGGTGGAATCCAAATTGGACGATCTTTCGCCTCTATCTTGTAGGTCTTTCAAAAAAAGTAACTGTTGATGATATGTGCACGGTCTTAAGTTGGAACTCGCTGATCCACTTTACATCATGTTAATTTTCTTTTCATATCGAGTAAAATTATCTCGTAGTAGTTATCGACGAGAGTTAGTTTCCACTTCTTTTGAAGTTGTAAAGCTGAAAATAATATTTTTTAAACAATTAGTGTGATTTTTTTTCAGATATTTAGCAAGTGGATGTTCTATTGATGATTTGCACTGGGCTTATCGACATGGAGTAAGCACAATAAGAGAGATAATCATAGATGTGTGTAGCAACATATGGATTTCCTTAAAAGATATAGTTATGCCAGAACTGACTGAAGACAAGTGGAAAAACATAGCAAAAGGTTTTAATAATAGAGCAAACTTTCCATATTGTCTCGGTGCTATTGATGGTAAGCACATAAGGCTAAAAAAACCTCGAAACACTGGTTCCTCATATTACAACTACAAAAAATACTTCTCAATGATATTACTAGCCACTTGCGACAGCAATTACATGTTTACATTTGTTGACATAGGTTCTTATGGAAGATGTTCTGATTCTACAATATTTGAAGAAAGCATTTTGTATGAAAAACTTCAGCAAAAAACATTAAAAATCCCGGCACCTGAAAATTCAGTGCCGTATATTTTTGTAGGCGATGAAGGCTTTTCAATTTCTAAAAGTGTAATGCGCCCTTACGCAGGCAAACAGTTAAGTGTTGCAAAAAGAATTTTTAATTATCGTCTATCACGGGCCAGGAGATTTATTGAATGTTCATTTGGAATTCTCGCAAACAAATGGCGTATTTTTCACAGACCTATCGACCATAAACCAAAGTATGCGAAAGAAATAATAAAAGCTTGTTGTGTTTTGCATAACTTTGTCCGAGAAAGAGATGGGTATAATTTTGAAGATACTTTGACACAACCATTAGAAAATATAATAATAGACAGTGATGAAAGAAACCGTAGTTCACCCGAAGGTATAAGATTTTTTTTTACTGATTATTTTATGAATGAAGGCAAACTCGAATGGCAAATGAATATGATTTAATATGTCAAACTGTTATTATAGTTTTTGATTTATAGTATTATTATATTAATAAAATATTAATTGAGTTTACTTACCAATGTTATTCTTCTCCTTCTTACTCTTTTCTTCAAAGCCCGGCGTAAACATTTCGCAAATAGTGGCCCATGCTTTGCTTTTTTTCCACTTTGTTACTATAAGATTCAACCTTGTAGTTCCAAATACAGGGTGACGATTTTATGGCACTTATAAATGCATCAGTATCAAACGACTCGGTATCATTCAAAACATTGTCTTCTTCTTCGCTGGCCATTTTTATTTGATTAACGAACGAACGACACGTACGCACTCTCTAATGATCTCTCTGTCACTGAACGAACAAACATTAGATGCGCGGGCACTCGCGGGGCAGGCACGGGTGAGCGGGGCAGGAACGAGTGCGTGCGGTGGCGGGGGGCGGTAGTGGTGTGGTTACGTTCTAATACGCGGACTCGGTAATTTAGTTTGAATGCAGTTGGCTCGACTGCAATGAAACTGCACGCCAACTGCCCGTCAACGTGCAGTTTTATTGCAGTCGGTGTGCAGTCATTGTAACTGCACTCAGACTGCAATCAAACTGCACGCCAACTGCCCGTCGACGTGCAGTTTGATTGCAGTCGAGCCAACTGCATTCAAACTGCATCTGAACTGCCATTTGGCAGTCGGATTGCAGTTGGATTGCAGACCATCTGTCTAGACCCTAAATTCGATCATAATCATCGTCATAAACAGCCTGATCCACTGGTAAACATTAGCCATTCCCAAGACTCGCAACCACATTCTGAACTTGGCAGGTTTTCGTGCGTAATACTTAATTAATTTGTATAATTAAATTTATTATTTCTTCTTTTCGAGTCGACAGCAAACTCAGCAATTTATTATTTATATAATAATTAAATTAATCTATTTATTAAACTAATTTAACCTGCCTCCAAAAATGCTGCAGGTGCTGCAATATCTCGCTAAGGCTGCTTTTCCACCAGAGCTGTGCGAGGTTGCTAAGCGGTGTAAGAGGAAAAAATCCACCAATAGAATCACTTCATTTTCCTAGCTTCGCTCAGCTCAGCTCTGGTGGAAAAGGGTTTAGCGAAGCGAGGTCTCTACATACAAAACAACCGAGAAATGTGTGCGAAGGATGTGTTGCGAGGAATGTGTTGCGAGGAATGTGTGCGAAGGATGTGTTGCGAGGTCGACGATACCGTGCCAGCCAGTCAATAGACGGCTGATGTTGAAAGTAGACATGCGGAAAATAGATAATATTATGGATATTTGGAAACAAAAAAATATTTCATTTAACAATTTGCGATGGAGAAATGGAAGGAGCAATATTTTTTATTTATTTTTTATTTATTTATTATTTACTTTTTAATTAATAATTTAAATATTTTTTTTATTTTTTTTTTATTTTTTGTTCTATTTATTTTTTTATTTATATTTTGACTTCGACTTTGACAGGTCAAAATTGGAATTATTGGCCGCCATTTTGAACTTTTTTGTTTCTGAACGGACACCACTGGGGACCCTAGATATCAATTTTGAAAGCAATCCGTTCAGAAACAAAAAAGTTCAAAATGGCAGCCATTTTTTTCAATGTTGACCTCAGATTCGTCATCGGACACCACTGGGGACCCTAGATATCAATTTTGAAAGCAATCCGTTAAAAAACAAAAAAAATCAAAATGGCGGCCAATTTTTTCAATTTTGACCTTAGATTCGTCATTGGACACCACTGGGGACCCTAGATATCACTGCCGCACACCCGGCTCACACATTTCACAGCTTCGCAACGCATCTTCGCACCGCACATTAATGCGCATTTTGACAGCTCTGCTACACATCCTCGTACGACACATTTACCTCGCACAGCTCTGGTGGAAACGCCTACACATTTCCACAGCACAGCTACACATCCTCGTACGACACATTTTACTAGCACAGCTCTGGTGGAAAAGCAGCCTAAGGCTGCCTGTCCATTGGAGCGGAGCGAGCCGGCGGTGCGGAGCGCGTGAGTATTGCGGAGCGGAGTTGCGGACTTTGTCTGTCCATTGACGCGGAGCGAGACAGCGGTGCGGAGCCAGCGGAGTTACGGACTGTGCGGAGCTAGGCCGAGTTCACGCAACGAGTCATTTGAGCGGAGGGCGGCGGGTGGTCAGCTCAGTCATACGCGAAATATTACGGAAAACAGACATGTTGTCGACGCAAAAGTTAAAATGTTACTACCTCACATTGCTCGAGGAAGAAATGTTGGACTCGGAAGAAACCGAATTACTTACAACATACTATATTAATAATTCTATAAGAAAGCATAGATTTTGGTTAAGAAATCATATCAAGTATCGTTCAGTACACGGTGAATATTATACTTTTTTCCGAACTGCTGATGAAGAAACTTTCGAAAATTCTTATAGAGTTTCTCGATCTACTTTTCATGAACTGCACTCTCTGGTTCAACCATATATTCAGAAACAGGACTCAAACTTCCGAAATTCCATCAGTAGCTGTGAAAGGTTAGCAGTGTGTTTAAAGTAAGTACTCATTTTAAAATCAAAGTAACTTTTATTAATTTTCTAAGTTGAAAAATAATTCAAAAATTGTAATTAATATTGTTATCCACATATTGATCTGCAGTTTCCTCCGAACCTGTTAGCTCTACTACAGGCGTTCCAGTTCTTCCAGTGTTCTGAGTTTCTGGAACATCTGAAGCGGTAGCAGTAGATATATTGTAGTTATTTTGTGGTAATGTTGATGAGTGTTCAGTAGTAGCCTCAGTTTCTTCAACATGTGAAGAATTTGCAGTATTATTACTGATATTTATATTGCCTGATGTTGGTGTTGAGCTTGTAGAGTAACCATAATTATTCGGAGAATACCAGGACTGTTGCAAATTAGTTTCTTCAGCTGTCATTACAGCATTAAAACAATTTTTTTTAATTTGAAGTTGTAAATAATATGGCAACTTTTTTGTTGACGCAGCCAAATTTAAGAAAAAAGAGTCTATTTCATCATACTTGTCCTTGGCTCCCATCATATTTTTAACTTCCATACGTTCTTGTCTTAAAAGATCGCGGTTTTCTTGATTTTTTCTCAATATATCTAGGATCTCATCGTTCTTCCTTTTTCTCGATGTGGATGGAATCGGACCAGATGCTGTCGAATCATCGGAAAAATTGACAGAGGTAGGATTATTTGATGTTGATGGCAAGATACCGCTTGATTCTTGAGAATTATCATCAATATTTGGCTGATTTGAATTCTCATTTGCCGAGTCTTCTAAGGATTCAAAATTTGATGCTCGATCTCTGTTACACATGTACGGTAGAAGAAATGACATGGCGTTTTGATATTTCCACTCCTTGCGTTGTCTTCTAGCCTGTCCACTCCTTGTTGCATTTTGTCGTTTTAATGCATCTCGATGGTTGTCTCTAAGTTGTTTCCATCGGTATTTGGCAGTTGTAACTGAAACAAGTAACAAACACATCACTGTAGTATTACATGCACATAATTAAAAAGTTAAAACTGTTATTATTTTTTATTTAGGTACTTATTTAGTTTTGAGTAATTGTTAAAAGTTTTTTTTTATTATTTTACAGATATTTAGCAACCGGCCAGTCATTTACGGGGATAGCAGAGAATTTCAGGATTGGATTAAAAAGTGTGTCAAGAATTATAGAAGAAGTTTGCGATGTTCTTTGGAACGTATTGCAACCATATGTTATGCCAGAACCAACAGAAAACGACTGGAAAAAAATTGCAAAGGATTTTGATGACCTATGGCAATTCAAAAATTGCTTAGGTGCTCTTGATGGCAAGCATGTATATATCAAGGCTCCTTCGAAATCAGGGTCTTCATTTTTCAATTATAAAAAGAGGTTTTCTGTAGTTTTGATGTGTTTAGCTGATGCCAGAAGAAAAATCATAATGGTTGATGTAGGATCTATGGGAAGGTTTTCAGATGCAGGAATTTTTGACGACAGCATTTTCGGAAAACGCCTAAAAGAGAGGAGGTTAAATTTACCTCAGCCCGTACCACTTTATCAGGACGGAGAGCCATTGCCATTTGTATTTATAGGAGACGAAGCTTTTCCATTAATGGAAAATTTTATGAGGCCATACCCCCGTGATGGACTGAATTCAGAAAAAAGAGTATTTAATTACCGCTTGTCACGGGCACGTCGCATTGTTGAAGCAACTTTTGGGGTACTGGCACGAAAGTGGTACGTGTATCATAAAGATTTCGAATGCAAAATCGAAACCGTTGATAAAATAAAAAAAGCAACATGTGTGTTGCACAATTATTTAATTGATCGACAACCTGATTACCTAAACAGTAACGAAAATAACAAGGAGCAGATATTAATCTCAATGGGTAACAGAATAGAAACACATTATAGAAACGAAAGTTATCAAGTTCGAGAAATGTATTGTTCTTACTTCAATAATCAGGGGAAAGTTCCATGGCAAGATACTCGCATTTCGTCACGAATTTCAATCAACAATTAGAAAAAAACTAAAGTTCTATTAAGTAAAGTAAAATACAGCTAATATTACGAAAGTATCGATATGTTGCAAATCAGGATTGCGCGTGGGCTTTGCTTGTGTTGACGATGTATCTGTGTGTGCGTGAAGGCAGCAACGCATAGCGTATACCGTAAGAAAAAAATTGGTTGCCTGTAAAGTCGGTATACGGGCGAAAGTTTTACGTGACAACGACTTTGAGTGGTAAAATAATTTTAATGTGAATATTCATTCGTATAGTAGGAAGAATTATGTCTGTCTCTCTCGCTCTTAGGCGGGCTAACCATGCCCGAGTGGAATGGACGCGTGCCTCTCACTCGCTCTCATTGTTAGCGCATAACGTGAGCGAAGTGTCACCCGGCAAGCCAATTTATAAGACGTTGTCACGTCAAAAAACTTAAAATACTTAACAACAATACTCATACAAGACTTCAACACAAATAATGTTCACGCGCGCTCACGAATTGCAAGAAGTGTATGCTATGATATTTATTTTAATAAAAATATATAATTACCGTCTTTTATGTTCACTTCATTAATGATTACATTCCATGCAGCATCCTTTGTTTCGTTACATTTATAAAATTCCGAACTCGTGTCCCACAGGCAAGGAAACTTTTTAACGCTTTCGATGAGTCTTTCATCCATTTTTCAAAACTCTTCGTTACACCAAGCGCACGTACGTATTAGTCAAACTTCAGCGGCATACTATCCCAATATCCTATACCCCCGCCCCCGAGACCGGGCCGTTTCCCCGCCGCCGCGCCGGCTCACTCGGCTGCCCCGCTCCGCTCCGCCGCCTCGCACCGCTACCACGTGCCGCTTCCGATAATGTATGAATTTTTAAACTAGCTCGCAAATCCCTTTCCACTAAAGCGGAGCGGAGATTTCATGCAATCCTATTGGTTAATATTTCTTCGTTTCTCCGCTCCGCTGCCTCTCTCCGCGTCAATGGACAGGCAGCCTAATGCCTGGCTTACCCTAAGTACCAAACTATGGTCATACGTGTGCGCAACAGTCTACTGTACGCCAACCAACTGCTATTTGAAAGTATTGCATCATGTTTAGTCGAGACCTATGAAAATAATCGTCTTAATAAATGGCTTTTACCTAGATTTCTGGGTACAAAATCTTGTACCATTACTACTTCTCTTATATTGTCCATTAAAGAATAATTTATAAAGAGAGTGGTGATTCTTTTATCTGAGCCACCCGTTCTCAAATAAAACTATTGCTAGGCCTAAGCAAACTCTTTTTAGAAGTTACACTGGTGGTAGTAATATATTTGAAGGCACGGCGATCGGAGATGACCCGGAGTGCGATATTAAATAATAAGATAAGATACTTGTATAAGTTTCTTATGTAGAGTATTTATTTTCTTCTGTACCTACTAGGTACTGAACAAAATAAAATCACAAAAAATTAATAGTACTTATCTGAAAATTCAATCTCCTGATTCAATTCAATCTATTCAATATAATCAGACAGGCTCTAAATGAGCCCATATTGCTCCTGGGTCGTGGTCATTGCAAGGTGATTTTCTATTCTTTAATAAATGACTCCCGTGTGCAGTGTTATTTGCGCCTTTGAGGCCCCAAAATGCATGGATTTCTTTTCCTAATTTACACGAAAAATTATCTGAAAAAACAATAATAAGACATACTTATATTTTAAGTTGTCTATAACTTCTCTGTAGCAAGTATACTTTCGCTGGATGTTGTAGTAATGTTTATTAAACACTTGAAGATCTTTCTTAAATTCTTGTATAAATTTTCCTGTAGTTCTTTTAACCTCTACCTTTTCATATTTCTTTGTTTTTATAACTTAAGTTACCACCCTTGTCTCTTTTAGTGTGACTGTGGTCTTTTCTGACTGACCAATGATAACCAACTACATTCTGTTTCTCTGTTTTTACACAAATCACAATTTATGTACTTGCAATCCTTGATTTGTATATTCTCTTGACTACTCAATTGTTCTATGGCAATTTTTTCATTTTTTTATGCCATGTGCCACTGCTGCTATGCCAGATATATTATTTTTGTAAAGAATATTATTTAAGAATTTATTTTTCCTTTTTACTATTGCTCCAAAATTAGAGGCAGTAATCATGAGTTTTCTTATTTACAACCACTCTGTACTTTCGCGTTGCCGTGTGGTCCGCTCTTGTATTCCATTCCGATCGCTCACAATTGTCTTCAAGTTACGCATGATATCTGCAGAAGCTGTACTGTGTCATATCTGGTGTAGCAGCTCCTAACGCATTTTATTTTATTTTATTCGGAAAACATACAGTGATCTTACACTAATTATATAGTAAATAATGATAACTATACACCATTAAAATGTTTCCACATATAAATAGCTGAAGCTAGTTAGTGAGAAAGAGAAAAAGAAGATTCATAGTCATATTGTTATTTAAAAAAATTGATCTATTTTTTTAATCTGGGTTACATCTGCTAATTTTCTTTTTTGTGCTCTTCTTTGCTCCATTTTTTTCACGTTACTTCTGGAGCTTCTGCCCAAAATTCTCTTGCTTTTAAAGTAAAACGAAAAAGTGAAGGTGTCGCAAAAGTGGTTTTCTGTAGCAAATTCTTGAGATGATTGGATTTTGTTTGACATTAGGAAGATGAGTTACTATTTTTCATCCTCTAAAGCTGGTACATTTATCCATCAGTATTTTACATTAATAATAATAAAGCCTTTTATTCGGTAACAGAGTTTTAAATAACAAACAATACAATTTAGTTTAGAATATCTCTGATTACAGTGTGCCTCTCGGCATAGGCCTCCTCCAGCGACTTCCATTGTGTTCTGTCCTTTGCCACCCTCCTCCAGTTTGGACTTGCTGTGTGTCTCAGATCGTCTTCCCAACGGTGATATGGCCTGCCCCGGTTTCGTTTGCCGTCTCTTGGGTACCACTCTGTTACCTCCCTGCTCCACTTCCCTATCGTGTCTCGCAGCATGTGTCCTGTCCAACGCCATTTCTGTTGCTTGACGCGCGTTAAAACATCGGTGACCCTCGTTTTGGTTCTCATGTCAGTGTTTCTTACCCTTGTAACGTGTTTAAAGTTTGAGGGGTAATTAAAAGGAAACTAGGGTTAGGTTCCACCAGATAAATATTTATTTAAATATACTATTTTATTTTCCAGTTCTGAAAGGTCTACTAAGTACAAAAAATATATAATAATGTTGGGCGCCTTGTCTACAAGTTCACAGACTGTTCAATTTATAAAAAGTTAAGTTACATACAAATAAGCTCAATTAAATCTCAATGAAAATCTCAGGAACGTGGGTACATAACATACAAAGCCTACACCTCACTCCGTGCGACCATAAATCGAGCGTTGTATAAAATTTATTTAGATGTTTTCTTCCAAACTTGAATCTGCCGTTAATACTCAAATTATGAAATTAATCAATAGAAGTCCATAGTTTAAACCAGCATTCTAGATGATGTTTTCTAAGCGCTAGTACATCACCCGGGAAGACTGCTCCCACAGATGGGGCCGCAGCTCCAACGGGCAGTAGATGGGGTGGTAAGGTGGGGTACGTAGCACCTCCAAAGGAGGTAAAAAGATAAATTTGGGCCAGGGCAGCCCGAGAAAGGCTATTGTGCTAGGCCATACAGCCTAATAATGAATACTAAAAGTTTATTAAAAGTCTAAAAACCAGCGTTACACCCTGTCCAGTCTCCTATGGCCCGCCATACTCCTTTCCATGGCCCTTTGTCACCTGGCGAGTTTTTCTCTCTGAGCCATCGTGGGCGCCCACGTTTCACAGCCGCATGTCAGACTCGGCAAGATGTATGAGTCTAAAGTTTTCCTTTTTATTGCCATTCCTAGCTATGTTATATTGACCTCCGGTATTTACTATGTACCAGGAACCTAAAATAATTAAAACAATAAAATTATATCAACAAAATTGAAGGAGATCTCTCACGCTCTATACAAAATTACCCAAGGCCCGACGCAAAAAAAACTTATCTCAGTTTTTTTACATTTTAACAGGAATGATTTCCATGTAGAAATTTGAAAATTATAATCCAAAAAACTCATCAACTTGAAAATAAATTTTTAACTTCCTGCTGAGAAAATCAATGATTTTCGAAAAATCGGGAAGTTATTGGTTTTACCCCGTTTTATAAAAATCGAGTTTTCATCAGATCTCGACGTGTTGAGGTCCTAGGAAGCTATTCTGATGGTTCCCGCGAGGGTGTCACCCTGTCTGTATCTATGTGTGTGTGTGTGTGTGTGTAAGTATGTAAACCGCTTATAACTTTTGAACGGCTTAACCGATTGGATCCTACCAAACGGCATTCTAAAGAGTTCCACGAAACTTAAATTTCCTGAAGATTTGAACCGATTCCGACCGGTAGATTCCGAGAAAATTCAAAAAAACTAAGGAAATTTTTTTTTTTAAAAGTCGTTTTTTTGGAATAACTTTTGAACGGCTTTACCGATCGATTCCAAAAACTAATCAGCTCTTAACATTGAAAAACCACGTCGATTGCCGCAAACCGGGTCAAAATCGGTTGTGATTTGTTCGTGAGATATCGTGAACGAAAGAAATGGAAAAAATTGAAAAAAGTGATTTTTTTTAGAAAAACTCCAAAATTCTTTATCTGATCAATTTTCAATTATAAATTATTAATAGGACTTGAAAAACTGCATCGATTGCTGCTAACCGCGTGGAAATCGGTTAACTCAATCAAAAGTTATAGCAGATTGAAAATTAAAAAAATACTGTTTCATTTTACATTTATCAGACTTTTGAGCTCGAAGAGCTCAAAAGCATCAAACTGCTTTATCTTTAAGCTCAAAGAGCTTAAAACAAAACAAAAATTAATTTTTTGAGCTCGAAGAGCTCAAAAACATCGTAACTTGCAGAAACTTAATGATTGAAATTAGCGGGAAGTTGCAGGGATGGCCTTTAGGGTCGACCGTTTTCCAAATTTTTTTAAGTGCAAAAGTCGCAGTCAATTTGAAACTTTATCTGTTTGATTCAAAAACATTTAAAACGCATCCTTTCAACAGCAAATGTATCAGACATTTCCATACCTGTAACAGTTAAATTTTCTCGTAGCCAGAACACAAATAAGGTTCATTATAATTATTTTTATTCCCGGCAAACTGTGTGGCAATAAATGATTTTGAAAGTTTAGAGATACGAAAACTATTTGAATGATTTTGAACGCAAAAGAGTCTGCCAACTTGACCTTAGGCTTGTTACTGTTTTCAACTCAAAACTATGATAGCTTTGAAATCAGCTTTCTTTGTATTCATTGAATAATAATTTGTCATTTGATACTCAAAATTTCGGTGAAGCACTCACACTTAAAAGCAACATTCTCATCCATATTGTCAATATAGAATTATACGATTTCACTGAACTTGTATTCAAAAGTATAAACTTCATAAGACTGAAGATCTGGATGAGTTGATTATTTAAAGTATAGAAACTGATCTCAATATTATTATACAACATTGTTTACGAGGTAATTAGTACAACGCATAGAATTGCTAATAATTGTTTGATGGTGACCAAATAATAATCCTTATCTCATCATCATTATCACTCGCTCAAAAAAAAGCACACAACACACACAAAATATGAATATAGTAACTGTTTTGGTTTCACTTTCTGACTCAATGTAACACTAAAACCATGACGTAATCGCTACCCAAACATGTTCACTATCTGGCAGCGTCTATAAATAACTCGCGAATGAATAGCCTTGACGAACACGTTCTATGAATGAAACCAACGTAGCAGCTTGTGAACGATAAGAGTTTGACAACCTTACACCTGTTCGTTTTGGTCATGGTTATACAATACGCAACGTGTTTATCAAGATAATGAACTTAGCACATGCTACATTAATACATTAGCAACTTGTTGTGAACAAACAGACATTTTAGGAATAAGAAATTGTCCTATGACCATGAGTCTGATTGCTTGATTCTTATAGCAGCAATGGTTGGTTTAAAAAATGATACACTGATAAATACTAAAAGTTCCTTTATTCTCAGTAGATTACATGTTTGTTTAATAATCTAATGCTAACAAATGTAGGTCCTTTTTGGTCAAGTGACAGCGAAATTCGGTGAACATTGAAGTATTTGATCTAATGGTAGCCAAAAAGTAAGACAAGACATTATGTATGAAAAAGTAATGATTTAGATTTTGGATACTGCAATTACGTTGTTGTCTCACTTTCAAAACTGTTAATGGTACTGAAACAGTCGCAGTATGTATTAAAGAATACAGACACATGTCAATCACACAATATGCTGGAGTTCTGCCCACACTATTATCACCATGAACGATAATTGGACCGGGTAAAGGCTGCTTGGTCTGTACCGCTTCTGCAAAATTTTTTTGTTCCTGCCTGTTGACAGCTAGCAGAAACTCAAGAAACAATTTTGAATCCGGTATTCCATTTTCTGGCCAGTCCAAATATTTGAAGTGGTGAATTGTCCTTGATTCTCCGGTTTGTTTGTGGATAACATTCAAGATGGTGCTAGTGTACTGGAGTTCCATACTGATGCTTTCAGTCTTGATTATAAATTCTTCTAAGATGATATGATCTTGTTTCGTAGGGAAGTACTGAAGGTCTGATGGTTCTGACTTAGTACCATTGAGCACACGGAAAGAAAATCACACGAAAAATTACAATGTTAACATCGTAATCCAGGACTAGACTTTTCTGACTGTAGCCTTTATGATCTTAAACCTCAAAAATTACTGTTTACTAAATAATTTCTACGTTATTGACATCGTAATTATGACACACGTTTCTGACATTATAATGTATATGAAAAATTACGAAGCGGCATCGTTAAAAGTACGATGCTGCATTGTAACGCGCTCTATAAGTGCGAGAGAGACATACATATGCAACGCATGAGTGGGAGATTTGGAGTTATAATCCATCGCGACGTCTGAGTGATAGTTGTTCGTTTTATTATCCGAAACTGTAAGAAAATTTATAATGAATAGTGATTTTATATTAAATATAATTAATATCTGTCAATAGTTCTGAATATTTATTATGCGGCAATAATGTTCAAGAGATGTTAATTATTAACATCCAGCAATTCAAGCTATTAATGAAAGAGGTAAATATAACCTAAAAATATCTATAAAATATTAAGATTTTTAGACTCAACTTATAGATTGCAGTCTATTAATATTCATTGTTTTTTTTTTTTTTTTTTTTAATTATTAATTTAACTATTTTGTATGTTAGTTTTAGCCTAAGCTGCGTCTTTCAATATCTCTGGTACTGGCAAAAAATCAATCATCAGCAACGGTTCCATCAAAGGTTTAGGAATTGTTAATGAGTTCAAGGACGAGACATATTCAATAAATAATTATAAACTTTGTAATTAAAAATTAAAATATAGTGATTAATAAATATTTTTTTTAATTAAATAATTTAGCTTGTGCATTAATTATTTTTAGTTCAATTTTAAGGTTATGTTTATGGTTTAGGTAAAAAAAAAAATTAAAACACAAATTTTTCTTTTAATTATCTATGAAAATTTGTTATTGATGAACAGTAATTTTTATTTCTTTATTTCTTGAAAATTTACTTTACCGACTTTGATACGTTACTATAGTCAACCATACACTTTACTATTCAACATCGTAATTTCTAAAATAGTGTATAAGACTATGCATTAATTTGACCAGTATAATTTGTTGAATAGAATTTACGATGTAGCATCGCAAAAATCGTTTTATTTTAGTTTGAGTCCGGCAGTATGATGTTCTATAAGAGAAATTACGATGTTCCAATTGTAATTTTTCATACAGTTTTCTTTCCGTGCATCACAATCACCCGAGAGTTCTCTTGAAAACACATGTTAAAAAAATCATCGTCAGTATTGGCCATTGGTTGCTGCGTTACGATAAATTTGCAACTGAAGTCGTGTCCTCTCACATAATTGGCGTTGATGTAATCTGATCCACGATGAGATTTTAAAACTACCCGAGAAATATCCCAGCATGGGTAATCCAAGCTACGATTCTTCTTCTTGTTTTGAGGCAATTGAAAGTTGTCACTGGTACCTTCAATTGGTGTGTTGATGATTCCCAAGTACTCTTGAAGAAGTATTTCTTCGTATTTCGGGTCTTCTGATCTTCGCATGAAACTGCGAGCTCTATAAATTGTTGAGAGGTTAGCAGGCATTGTCGAAAAAATCCAAGAGTAGATGGAAACAGAAGACGTGTGATCGCAACAAAAAATTTTGTTATACTGGCTTTGTATTAAAGCAAATGAAGTATTCGTAATGCGATCATGAGTTATATTTTAAAGCCATTCCGTTTTGTGGTTAATTGTATTAATATACTTTCCTGTTGATAATTTTAATCAGGTCAACCACTAAACAGACATTTACCCCATTTGTGGTTTTGTAACGTCAATTCGTTGGGTCATTTAATTACTTAAAACAAACAAGGTTAACTATTTTTATCTACGCGTTATCACATTTTCAATTTGCAAACATCTCATCAACACCGACACGCTGTTTGTCCGTCTGTTTATACAAAAACTATTTACTTGACAAATGAATATCGAACACCTGCGTGCAATAAATTCCACTATGATGTCATACTGGACGCCCGAGCTCGGATCACAGTAATTTAAAAGCGCTTGCAAAGCCATTCGACATCCGAAATGATGCTGACCATTGCATGGTCTAGGATAACAAATTTTATATCCTTTGCAATCAGTAAATTTTGCTTAAACAAAATGGTCCTTGGTTTGGGATTATCAACAGGTTTCACCCCTGCGGTCACAGACTAATCAATTGTTTTTCAGCATGTAGCTATATTAGTTGACTCAAATGAACCTATTTGAGGTTTTCTTATGACGTCAATTGATGATAGCCTATTGTGTGTAATATTTAGAGTCTGTATTGAATGGTAACAATAATCTAACTACTAAGTTATTCATACATGTGTCAGGGAGTTAATAAGGAAAACATGGATCTATAAATGGCAATTTATAGTTAGCAATACATCAGTTGTAAACCAATTCTGAACTGTGCTGGATTTCTAAGTAAATATCAACCCGACATTTTTTACACCAGTTGCAATAATTGAAATGGGTAATGAAAGTTCTAAGACGCTGAGTCGCAGTGGTCTCGTTAAATTGATGGACCGTACCAATGCCAGTGAATTTCTTTGTAAAGAGCACGACAAGATTATGAAAATTCAAATACGAGGAACCTCTAAGAATTATGTAAACGCTATTACGTTGATGGTTTCAAGCACTCTAAGAAGTACATCGTGTGTGAGGCACCTACTATAAAGACCACTAGCTCGGACTTCTGGAGAACGATATTGCAGCATAAAACTAAAATCATCGTTATGTTGTGCAGTATTATTGAAAATGGCAAGAGACAGTGCTATCGCTATTGGAGTCCAGTGGAAGAAGTAACTCTGCGATTTGGAAAATTTAAGATAACCACGGTCAAGGTTGAGTCAACACATCCGGGCTTCATAATTACGAGCCTTGAGGTGACGAATGGAGAAGGTCACTGTTTGAGAGTCATTCACTTATTGTATGAAAAATGGCAAGAACACGATATATCTCCTGACGAATCCAGCTTCATTGACTTGGTATTAATGACAAAGCTATACGCTCAATCAGCTAGCGACAAGATAGTAGTTCACTGCAACAGTGGGCTAGGAAGATCCATGGTGTTTTGTGCTGTAGACATCTGTTTGTCAAGATTAGAAGATACAGGGAAATTCGATGTATTTTCCACGGTATTAAATCTCAGAAAACAAAGACACAACTGTCTATCTAATGTTAATCAGTACATTTATATCTATATGGTTTTGTATTATTATATTAAGTCATATCCAAAATCATACGCATCATTTTTTGCTCAATAAATAACTATTTTTTGTATTTATGCTGTATTTTGTAATAAAAAGTTATGTAACAGTTACTTTGAGATTTATTACACTACGATATAAGTAATCAAATTTTTTAAACTAATAAAGTAAACAATATTTCATAACGAGTATCGTATAGATATGTCATAAGTCAAATGCTCAACAGCTAATTGAATCGTTGAGTCGCATTAACAATGATTTATTCAATTGCTCCTCATGAACTATCAACGAGTCACTCATAAGTGGGACTCTTTCACACAACAACTACGCGCTTACTGAAGCGTTTATTACCAATCGATTTATAATCGCACAATTGTGTTAATACTGCTTTTGAACTATTGATTTGCAATTTCAAAAGTAGTTGAGGATGCAACTAAGATTGTAGATAAGTAAAACTGTAATTAGAACTTACTCAATAAGATAGGTAGTAAACTATTGGGTGCGCATTAAAAAATTTTAAACAAATTACTAAGAAAATTTCAAAGCCGATCCGTCTAAAAGTTTGCATCCAGGGATATCAAGCAAAAAGATCAAATTGAGATGAACATAGTCATGAAATTTGATGAGTAAGTGAGTAATAATAATTTGTTTGAAGCATCATTCTAATGTAATCAGTGCGCTCCAATTTGGAACAAAACGCCTACGCACTCATTAAATGAGGTGTGATGCTTAATTGGTTGCTTACAATGCACTAATTATTATCTTTATTATTTATTGAGATGTTGTGTTAAAAACAACACTTACTTTCATACGGTAGCCAAACAGAATACTACAGCTGTGACTAATCAATTATACCAATAGCGCTCCAATAGTAGGTTACGGTATCAATAAACCGCTGTCCTTGACCGATGAAGTTGAAGTTTATTTATTTAATTCCGGAGCTTTAACCTCACGTGCGAAACTCTAACCGAACTTTCTTTTACAATTATGTAACGTGACTACTTGATTGATTCTCCATGTTTGTACTCATTATAGCTATATGGTAAGTTAGTAAATATGGTTAAGTATGAAAATTTGTAACACCGTTTTTTTTGTCATTTGATAGAAATAGTACCTTGTAGAAATTACTAGTTGTTTTTCCAAATTAATTGGCGTTGATAATTTTTTTTGACTCATTTTATTCTCGACTTCTTCCAAAAGAGGTAGTATCCAAAGCCATAAATCTAAAATATTTTTTTTTTAAGCACAGGAGTCAAGTTTCGGAACGTTTCTAATAGTCGAAATGACAGTTAGTGTTTTCGTATAAATTTGTTCAATAATATTAGTCTTGGAAATACAGGTTATTTACCATTATCCAAATGGATTATTATTCCTTTTGTTTTTCCTTAATTCGTTTAAAATAAAATTAAAAATAATTTATTTCCTTAAAAAGAATTCTGACTTGATTGTTTTGGTGTTGCGTTTCGGAACGCGCGGTCTGTCAAAGTGATTCGAGGAATGACTCGGTCATTTTCTTCCTTGGCTTTGTCCTTATAGGACAATGTAAAATTTAATAAAGTAAATACCACTAGAAAATCCGGTAAGTGTAATTTATCCTAATGGATTCTCAATACCATGTTCGATGGTTGTTTTTAAAACATTTTTGGTTAATTAGATGTTCTTTTTCTTTGATAGGTATGTGATGGATTTTGATGGTCCCCTTCCTGGTGGAATCTTTTAAAAAAATTGATTGAAACCTCGGTGGTAAGTCTGTTGTGATATTTATTGAGATCTCAAATTCTCATTCTACTGTTTGATTTTGAACCTTTTGGGTAACACGCGTGATTTGTCCTCTAGATATGGCGCGGACACGGCGGACATCTTGAGGTGGTTGTCGTCCGGGCTCTGTCCCAACATGGCTTCCTAACGCTAAAAAAAAAACCCCTTAATGGGTAAGTGTTTGGAAATATTATGCTAATTCAAAACTAAAGATTTCCGTTATACGTTCATCACTGTAACAAGTTTTCTCTTTGTTGCAGGGTTCTCTGTTATGCAGGTTTTTTCCATGCAAGTTTTTATATGCAGCTATTAGGCTGGGTTTTTATGTAGGGCTTTGGCTTTGCCCCACACACATTTAGGTTTCTGGTACTATGTATCTACCTATCTTTCTCTAAAAGGTTTTCTTTAAAACCACGTTTTTTTATGCCTGGTTTCTAGTACTGTGCACCTTTTCATTTCAATACCATGTAGGTAATTGATAAATCTATATTACTTTTTATCCAACGGCTGGACATGTATCTTCATAACAGTGAAGCGTAATTAGTAATTTTAAGTATGTAAACTTGTATATTATTACTGTTACACGAATAGTTCTCTGTGAAGACAGCGGTGATATTTTATGTTTCTGTTCATTTCACCAGATATTCTCAAACCTTTTTAAATGGTTGTCATGTTAAATTAAATATGATTTAAAAGGTTCCCTGGTATTTATTTTATTGCACACAGTACTGTCTTGATCCATTTTATGATATAAACCACTGGCGCCCTGATTCTGACAGAATAATTTAGTTCTGATTCTGGCAGATTATAAAATCTACCTGAAGATATTTTTTACCTCAAGATATTTTTCTTTTAAATTATTTTCATTTGTGGTTTATATTATAAAAGGCAGGTCCAAGGCCACCACCCACTCCCTGAGTTAATTAACACAAAAATAAAAATACTGCTCTCTATAAAAGAAAAAGATTTTCCTTAGCTAGCCAATTTAAAACCCTTTCAGTGTCGTTCCCAACGTGTGGCCCTGTAAGATTAGTGCTGTGTGGAATGAAAATTTAATTTAAATATGTTTTTTCTCTCAAAAAATAGTTATACATACTATATTATTTCTAGTACTTAAGTGCTTCTTGTAAGTATTAAGGTTTCTATATTGAACGTTTTGGTGCTGTATTTTACAGCTATATTGTAAGTAAAGAGTACTCACTATACTTTATATTGTTACAATGGATACTTTAAATTGTAATGTTAATTTTCTTTTAAAAGATGAGATAACTCATGAACTCCTAATTAGGAACATATCTTTTGACATTACTGCTTCTGTGGATAATTTGCGTAAATTATTACGTGAAACTTTAAAACTTTCTAGGAGGGGTAGTATAAAGCCATCTTCTAATAATTCTTCGATAACTATAGAAGAAGAAACTAAATTGGTTATTGCCAAAGGCAATGAATTTCTTTCATCGTGTTATGCTGGGGAAGGTCCGTCCTTCTTCACTGCAAATGTTCGTGCTCGTCTATGCGGACGTGCTAATTATCTTTTGGTTCGTTTGTCGCGAATTAGTAATCCTCACCAGGAACTGCTGGTGCTTCAAAACGCTTTGATTAAATTTTTGTCAGATCAGGCCAAGTCATCTGATTCTGAAACGGATGACGAAGACTCTGTTCCTTCTCCCGTTCATAAAACTATTATTTATCAACCGGCTACTTCTTGTAATTTGAATACTTTGAATTTGAAATATCGTGGTGACTCGTGTGTTCGTGCTTTCATAGCTCGCTTGGAAGAATTACAGCTTGCTCGTAATATACCTAAAAAAACAATATATACTGGCTTTCCAGAAATCCTTGAAGGACCTGCTTTGTATTGGTATCGTGCTAATAAAGACGCATATCATGATTATGATTCACTCATTAACGCTTTACGCTCTGACTTTGACATTGCTGATTTTGACTTTCGGCTATTACAAGAGATACATTCTCGAACACAAGCAAAGGATGAATCGATTGTGGTTTTCCTGTCTATCATTTTGGGAATGATGTCCCGACTTACTAAAAAATTATATGACGAAGAACAACTTGACATTATTTTACGAAACATAAGACCTGAATATAGTCGAGAACTCGCATTAATTGATGTCAAATCCATTTCTCATCTGCGAGAACTTTGTAAAAAACTTGAACTCAATAAGGCTCGTATCTCAAATTTTGTAGAACCTTCTACTTCCAAGGACACTACATGTGTTCCTGATTTTAATTATAAAAGTAAAACTTTTAAATCACATAATCCCAATGTTAATAATAAAAATGTTTCGTCTGTACATCAGTCGACTTCGGTTGAGGCTAATAAAAACTCTTCTGCTCATTGCTTTAGATGCGGTAAAAATAATCATTCTACATCTCAATGTTATAAATCTAAAAATATTGTTTGCTTTAAATGCGGCAAACAAAATGTAAAAACTCCTGACTGCCCAAATTGTAATAAGTCAAAAAACTGAATAAGTCAGTCTCTCTGAGTGCTTCTACTTGCAGGGAGACATATTTTAAACCTCCTCTTTCTGATAAGAGACCCTATTTAACTGTGAAAGTATATGACATTTGTGTCAGTGGTTTATTAGATTGTGGTGCTGCTTGTTCGATATTAGGCGATAATGCTCATAAGGTTTTTCTTGATCTTGGTATTCCGATGCAAAATCTTAAACAACCATGTTATATACGTGTTGCTAACGGTGCCGAATATTATTGTCAATATTATATGGATGTTCCCATTTTATATAAAAAGATTGTTAAAATTATAAGATTTTACATTCAACCTCAAATCAAACTTCCTATTCACTTTGGTATAAATTTTTGGAAAGCATTCAATCTTGCTCCTGAAGTTCTGTCTTGCATAAAGTCTATTTCTTGTAATAACGTAGATAAAATTGATAATATTCCAGAAAATGGTTTAAGGAACATAGATAATTTAACTGAAAAACAAATTGAAGAACTGAATCACATGAAGTCTCTCTTCTCTCAAATAGATACTGAAAAAGTTGGACTGGGTCGTACCCATCTTGCCCAACATCATATTGATACAGGGGATTCTAAACCCATCAAACAAAGGTATTACAGATTAAGTCCAGAAAAATTAAAGTTGCTAGATGATGATCTTGATCGTATGTTGAAACTTAATATTGTTGAACCATCAAATTCACCTTGGAACTCTCCGGTTACTTTAGTACCGAAACCAGACGGCTCTGTCCGTACCTGTTTGGATAGCCGTATGATTAACGCTGTTTCTAAAACAGACGCATATCCTCTCCCTTATATTAGTTACATTCTTGACAACCTCAGGGATGCTAAATTTCTTACATCCTTGGATTTAAGTGCAGCTTATCATCAAATACCTCTTTCTCCTTCTTCAAAGGAAAAGACTGCTTTTACTGTACCAGGACGTGGTTTGTTCCACTATAATGTAATGTGTTTTGGTCTTGTTGGTGCTTCAGCCACCATGCAACGATTAATGGATAACCTTTTTGCTGCACAATTTGATAATAAAGTATTTTGTTACATAGATGACATTATAATTTGTACTAATTCATTTGAAGAACATATTAGAATTTTGGAATCAGTTTATGTAAAGTTAAAATCTGCTAACCTTACAATTAACATGAAAAAGTCTCTCTTTTGTCGTCCAGAACTAAGATATCTTGGTTATGTTGTTGATCGATATGGATTAAGAACTGACCCTTCCAAAGTGGAAGTTATAACGAACTTTCCTGTGCCTTCTAATGCTAAGGAAGTCAAACGTTTTCTTGGTATGGCAGGGTGGTACCGCCGTTTTATCCAAGATTTTTCTCGTAAAGCTAGACCTTTGACTCGTCTTACTAGTAAAAAAGTTCCTTTTGCTTGGACCAAAGAAACAGATGAAGCTTTCTCTGTACTTAAAAATGCTTTAATCTCTGCTCCTATTTTAAAATGTCCTGATTTTACTTTGCCTTTTTATATTCATACAGACGCGTCATCTTTTGCTATTGGCGGCGTTTTGACTCAAAAAGTAGATGGGGTGGATCACCCTATAGCTTATTGTAGTAGAACTTTAAATGCTCAAGAGATTAACTATACTGCAACAGAAAGAGAACTGCTCGCAGTCATTTATGCTTTAGAACAATATAGATCTTACGTTGAAGGCAAATTATGTTACATTGTTACTGATCATGCCTCCTTACAGTGGTTTTATAAACTAAAAAATCCCACTGGCCGTCTTAATAGGTGGGCATGTCGTCTAAGCCAATTTACCTTTGAAATCATTCACAGAAAAGGTAAAGAACATGTATTACCTGATACTCTTTCTAGAATTAAAATCGCCTCTATTGAAATTGATCCTCATACTATAACTGACCCATGGTATATTAAAATTTTTACGGGTTGTGCTGAAAATGCAAAGAAGTTTCCAAATTTTTCCATCTTAGAGGGAAAACTTTATAGACTTTCTAAAAATAAATATAATATCACTTCTCAACATGATTGGAAAATTGTTGTACCCTTAGAAAAGCGTCTTGAAATAATTGAAAAATATCATGATGATCCGTCAGCTAGTCATTTTGGTGTTGCTAAAACGCATAAAAAGATTTCTGCTATTTATTACTGGCCTTCTTTATTTGAAGATGTAAAATCATATGTTAGTAATTGTGAAACTTGCAATACATATAAACCTGTTAATACTGCTCGTGCAGGATTCATGGGCGAACCACGTCAAGTAACAAAGCCGTGGGAAGCAATTTCTTGTGATATTCTCGGTCCATTTCCTCCATCTTATTCTAGGAACCAATATTTGTTTGTAGTCTCAGACTATTTCAGTAAATACGTACTACTCTTTCCTTTGAGAAACGCAACTGCAAAAGCCATTTGCAAATGTATGTATAATGGTGTATTTCTTGTACATGGTGTTTGTCGTGTTCTTTATACCGACAATGGAGCTCAGTTTACTTCTAAAGAATTTAGGGATCTTCTTACTAATGCAGGCGTTCCTCATATATTCTATAATCCCCGTTATCATCCTCAAACTAATCAAACTGAACGAGTGAACCGAGATATTGTTCGTGCTATTGCCTCGTATGTGCGTTTTGATCACCGAAAATGGGATCAAAACATTCCGGAGATTCAATGTGCATTGAACACTTGTGTTCATGATGGAACTAAATTCACTCCTTTCTTCTTAAATCATGGTCGTGAAATGATTCTTGATGGTGCTACGCATATTTCTCAGACACCTTTTGATGGGTCTGCTTTAAATACTGATTCACAAGAGTTTGCGGAAAAACTTCCCAAACTTCAAGATGTTTATAAACAAGTAAAATGTCATTTACATAAGGCATATCAACAAAACTGTAAATATTATAATTTAAGAAAAAGACCTTTAGAGTTAAGCGAAGGTCAAATAATTTATAAAAGGTGTTTTCCTTTATCTTGTGCTCCAAAACACTTTTCAGCAAAGTTAGCTCCCAAGTTTGAAAAGTGTGTTGTGGATAAGAAATTAAGTAAGTTGGTCTACTCTCTCAAAAGTTTGGAGGGTAAGTCCCTTGGTACGTTCCATATCAAAGATTTGATCATCCGCGGTCATAACGAAGGTGGTTGAAACATAGTAGGTGTATATAAGTGTGTTAAGTTAAATAAATATTCTCTTCGGGTGGTATTTACAATATATATTTTAAGTTTTCCTATCTTAGCGTAATGGACTTTGACTTTTAATGTGACAAACCAAGACGATAAGTATGCATACAGACTAAAACAAGACTATGGACTATTTTAATTGTTAAGGACAAATTTTTGTCGTTTTATGTTAAGGTTGTTTTTCATTTTCTTTTGGTAGTAGTTTAAGTACATACTGTGTTTTTCTCAAACTTGAATTTGAAAACACTTTGTCTATTTTATATTTAAGTTAGTATATTTTGAGTCATTTTGCACCCATAGTGGTGATGACTTCATGTATTCTCTTTTGAAAGTTCTTTAACTCTTGTGAGTTCAGAACCTGATATTTCTTTGACAGGAGTTACCTTCTGGTATATGCAGCTCGTAGTAGCCAGCTTTATATTTTAAGTCATTTAGCATCCATAGTGATGATGACTACAATATTTTCTCTTGAAAGTTCTTCAACTCTGGTGAGTTCAGAATCTGATATTTCTTGGACAGAAGTTTTCTTCTGGTATATTTAGCTCATAGTAGCAAACCTCCTTATAAGGAAGGGAAGTTCCTTAACTCTTTTGAGTTTGGAATGTGTTTTCTTTTTGACAGAAACTGTTTTTCTGGTCAATACTGCATACAGTTGTAGTTCTATTTTCAGGAAAATAACGTTCTTTATTTTTCGTTTTCCTTTAAAAAAATTTGCTCGTTGGTAGTGAATTTCTTTTAGCTTTTGAATTCTGGTTTTTCAAAACCATGTTCGGTGGTTTTGTTTCCAGTTAGCTTTTCGTTACTACCTCATGTAGATCGGTAGCGAAAAATTTTATTTGAAAATTAAAATTTTCAAATAAAATTTTTCATTCCCAACTAAAGATGAACTGTAACACCGTTTTTTTTGTCATTTGATAGAAATAGTACCTTGTAGAAATTACTAGTTGTTTTTCCAAATTAATTGGCGTTGATAATTTTTTTTGACTCATTTTATTCTCGACTTCTTCCAAAAGAGGTAGTATCCAAAGCCATAAATCTAAAATATTTTTTTTTTAAGCACAGGAGTCAAGTTTCGGAACGTTTCTAATAGTCGAAATGACAGTTAGTGTTTTCGTATAAATTTGTTCAATAATATTAGTCTTGGAAATACAGGTTATTTACCATTATCCAAATGGATTATTATTCCTTTTGTTTTTCCTTAATTCGTTTAAAATAAAATTAAAAATAATTTATTTCCTTAAAAAGAATTCTGACTTGATTGTTTTGGTGTTGCGTTTCGGAACGCGCGGTCTGTCAAAGTGATTCGAGGAATGACTCGGTCATTTTCTTCCTTGGCTTTGTCCTTATAGGACAATGTAAAATTTAATAAAGTAAATACCACTAGAAAATCCGGTAAGTGTAATTTATCCTAATGGATTCTCAATACCATGTTCGATGGTTGTTTTTAAAACATTTTTGGTTAATTAGATGTTCTTTTTCTTTGATAGGTATGTGATGGATTTTGATGGTCCCCTTCCTGGTGGAATCTTTTAAAAAAATTGATTGAAACCTCGGTGGTAAGTCTGTTGTGATATTTATTGAGATCTCAAATTCTCATTCTACTGTTTGATTTTGAACCTTTTGGGTAACACGCGTGATTTGTCCTCTAGATATGGCGCGGACACGGCGGACATCTTGAGGTGGTTGTCGTCCGGGCTCTGTCCCAACATGGCTTCCTAACGCTAAAAAAAAAACCCCTTAATGGGTAAGTGTTTGGAAATATTATGCTAATTCAAAACTAAAGATTTCCGTTATACGTTCATCACTGTAACAAGTTTTCTCTTTGTTGCAGGGTTCTCTGTTATGCAGGTTTTTTCCATGCAAGTTTTTATATGCAGCTATTAGGCTGGGTTTTTATGTAGGGCTTTGGCTTTGCCCCACACACATTTAGGTTTCTGGTACTATGTATCTACCTATCTTTCTCTAAAAGGTTTTCTTTAAAACCACGTTTTTTTATGCCTGGTTTCTAGTACTGTGCACCTTTTCATTTCAATACCATGTAGGTAATTGATAAATCTATATTACTTTTTATCCAACGGCTGGACATGTATCTTCATAACAGTGAAGCGTAATTAGTAATTTTAAGTATGTAAACTTGTATATTATTACTGTTACACGAATAGTTCTCTGTGAAGACAGCGGTGATATTTTATGTTTCTGTTCATTTCACCAGATATTCTCAAACCTTTTTAAATGGTTGTCATGTTAAATTAAATATGATTTAAAAGGTTCCCTGGTATTTATTTTATTGCACACAGTACTGTCTTGATCCATTTTATGATATAAACCACTGGCGCCCTGATTCTGACAGAATAATTTAGTTCTGATTCTGGCAGATTATAAAATCTACCTGAAGATATTTTTTACCTCAAGATATTTTTCTTTTAAATTATTTTCATTTGTGGTTTATATTATAAAAGGCAGGTCCAAGGCCACCACCCACTCCCTGAGTTAATTAACACAAAAATAAAAATACTGCTCTCTATAAAAGAAAAAGATTTTCCTTAGCTAGCCAATTTAAAACCCTTTCAAATTGACTTATCGGTAGCTGTTTAGTGTAGTAGGCAATCTATAAAATAATCCAATAGATGTCGCCTCCAAGATCTTCTTTTCTTTTAGCAAGCTAAATACTATCTATAGCCCTTATCTACTCTTGTAACAAACCATTATTTAATGAAATGTTCTTATTTCGTTAATACATTGTAAAAAAAGCAATTAAATTCATTGATTACCTCATCGTACTGAAATGTAAACAAGCTATGATTTCATCCCCGCACACATTATGCTCATGTACGTATGCACGCACACTATCAACCATTTTCATAAACACCGATCTGGCAACGTCGATTATCGTTCATTAGAATCCTCTATTCGCCCCACCGGAGCCAGTTCCAAGTTACCAACAATTTAGTTGCTCCCCCACATGAAAAAATAAGTGTACTTTAATTAAGATCTTTTAAGCATTGTAGAAAGATAATTGCAGCCGGATTTAGAAGAAAGATCCTAATGAATAATCAATTAGTCATGGTAATCATAGCTAATAATCGCTGGTAGTAGAACTAGTACAAATTTTATTTTTAAAAATGGTCTAAGCTTTGGTTAGTGATAGTGACCTTCATTCATTCGATTTGAATTATGTTTGCTTTACTATTAACGTTACATGATCAATGATCATGTCAGGGTCAGGCTCCGAGAGTTCGTGTTTTGAGGTTAACGGTAATTTTTAAACTTGGTAGAATGACCAGTTGGACGTGTTCGTTACGTAAGCTAGTTCAGAGTTGTTGACATTATTCAGTCTAGACTGAAGTTGCTGTCAAAATGCGGAACGCGGAATTGGACTGTGAAATGTAAAAGAGAGTGTTTTCAGATAATTACGATAGAGGTCAGCACTATTGATTTGAATTACCCGTAAAAGTAAGTGATCAGAGCAATCACAAGGCGAGTTTTACCGATTAATTGACATTTAGCTGACTCTAAATGCAGCATAAATTTTTAGAAAAGCGGAGTACGCGGAATTAAATACAGATTAATGTCAAAAAAGTTATTTGGAAACATTTTATTTATCTAATTATGCAAGAAACTTCTTGGAAGGATAAATTGTTTGTTGCTTAAGTTAATTATATTCTGAATGATTTTTTTAGAAAAAAAATTTTTTTTTAACTCATGGTAACTTTTCCCTCCATTTGAATTTCGACAAAATTTTGATATATCCCTCAGATACTTCCCTCCTTTTCTTTTCTTTCTGTCACTTTCTATTACATACAATGTGCATTCTTGTCTAGGGATGTGCGTTATCTGAAGCATCGACATTTTGTATCGTATATCAATAAACATAGTGTTAGTACCAAAAATATCTAGCCTTATTTTTTTGAACGACGTTTGGAATTAGCGGGAAGTTACAAGGACAGCTTGCAGAGTGAACCATCATACTACCTTTTGAATGTGAAATTGGAACCATCTTCATGATCGATACTTCAAATCATCGATACTTGTTACATAATTAGCTCTGCGTTAATGATGATATTATCGATATCTCGCTCATACGGTAGCGATATTATGGAATGTAAGTCGTTTACCTTCCGCGGCCTATATATTCCGAATCAATCAATCAATCAATCAATCAATCAAATATATTTATTGTTTCAAACACGGTCGTAAGTTGGTATACACATAAAATAGAACAGCGTGTTTCGCCGATATAATTCAGCATACAATAATAGTCACATATAATTATTACATTTCAAACAATTCACAATATAATGTCATCAGTTAAAATTTCAAAAGTCAAAATTAGGAAAATAATTCATTCAAGCTATACATAGATTTGTCAATAAGCCATTTATACAATTTAGTCAAAAATAATTTGTATGGCAAATTTCTAATGTCAATTGGTATTTTATTATATAATTTAACTATCATATACAAACAATTTTTCCTATACTTTGCTGAGGAAGGTATATCAAAATCAGTCAATTTGTTTGGATCCCTACGGCTTCGAGAACTTTGGTCACAGGCCTTTGTAAACAGTTCAGGACATTTTTTTACAAAAATACATGCGTCATAGACATATTGTGCAGGTAGGGTTAGCAGTCCTAGTCTGCCAAATATTGCCCTACATGATTCAGACGAAGGCATTCCCATCAGCGCCCTAATACACTTCTTTTGAGATATAAGAACTCTATTTATGTTCGTGCCATTTCCCCAAATAATAAGACCATATCGGAGAATAGAAACGACATGGGCATAGTAAGCAGAGAGTGCAATCCTCATATTTGTTAATTTTCTAAGCCTTCTCAAGGCAAATGCAAAATTATTTGTTTTATTACAAACTTTCTCAATCTGTGTTTTCCAGCTCAGCTGCTTATCAATTATAACGCCTAAAAATTTTATCTCATTTACTTCGTCTATATTTGTATCATGGTATTTAATTTGAAATTTATTTATTAATTTATTATTATTAAAATTCATATAGTTCGTTTTAGATAGATTTATATTTAAATTATTTATGTCAAGCCATTTAATTATCTTATCAAGTGAGTCATTTATATCATTTTCATGAATCTTTACTGTGTCACTATTTATTATCCCTTTGGTCGTCACAACTATAGATATGTCATCAGCAAACATTATACATTTATGGTTCGTGACTTTTACAGCGTCATTTATATAAAGCAAAAACAATAGAGGCCCAAGAACGCTCCCTTGCGGCACACCACATCGATTAAATTTAAAATCAGAGCTGTATGTGACTAATTCATTACTGTTAATTTTGCATATATTTACTTGTTGCTTTCTGTTCAAAAGATAAGAGCTAAGCCACTGTAGGGGAACACCGCGTATTCCAATTGAGTCCAATTTCAATAAGAGAGTTTTATGATCAACAAAATCGAAGGCTTTACTTAGATCCAAAAACAAGACTGATGTAAGTTGTTTTTTATTTATACCACTTAAAATCTCTTTAACAAGGGTGAAAATTGCAGTTGTCGTAGATTTTTTTTTCTGAAACCCAAATTGTTCTGTACATATTATTTTGTATCTTTCACAGTAGTTTATCAAACGTCTAAACATACATTTTTCAAAGATTTTTGCAAATATAGATATTAGTGTAATAGGGCGGTAATTATTCATATCACTTTTTTCACCTTTTTTGAATAATGGCTTAACAGTAGATATTTTTAAGACCTCTGGAAAAGTCCCTGAAGAAAACGACAAATTTATGAGGTATGTAAGGACATTTAAAATATTATTTATGCATGCCTTAATCACTTTGGTGTTAATTTCGTCAAAACCAACAGAGTTTGTGTTTTTTAGTGACATAACTTCTTTTTTTACTTCATCAGTTGACATTGGTCTTAGAAACATACTTTGACTAGCAGTTTGAGTGATTTTGACTTTTGAACTGTTGCTTTGTCTATTTGTTAAATTTATAAAATTATTGTTGAATATTGTTGCAATTTTTGATGGATTTGTAATTATTTCATCCTTTTCTTTAATGAGATCTATATTATTTTGTTTATTTCCTTCTATATTAATTTCGTCATTGATTATACGCCATGTAGCTTTATTTATGTTTGTACTATTACTTATATATTTGATATTACTATTTCTTTTAAGACTAGATATACATTTGTTCAATATATTCGAATATTTAATATAGTTTTGTTTATTAAGTTTTGTTTTTTGTGTATAGTATTTATAACGTAGTTTTCTTTTAGTTTTACAACTTATTTTTAATCCTTTGCTCATCCATCTCTGCTTAGTGTTTGTCGTTCGTCGAATTTTTAGTAGAGGAAAACACATATTGTATAATAAACTAAATAATTCGTGGAATTTATTAAAAGCAATGTTCAAGTTTTTTTCGCCTAGGATTTCACTAAACGTGAGGCTTTGTAGATATTTATTAAATTTGTTTATGTTCTCTAAACTATAATCTCGTTTATAGCTGTAGTATATTTTTGGTTTGCTTCCTTTATTCCTGACTGGAAATTGAAGAAGTTGAGCCTTTTCGTGATCAGATAAGTACAGTGACAAAACAGTGGCCGTTGCTGATTTAATATTACTTAGTATATGATCAAGACATGCAGTTTTTCTTGTAGGTTCATTTATGTGTAGAGTTAGATTATAATTTTTGGCTAGATCTTTTAAGTGGTTTGTAAGTTTACCAGGTTTTAGAGTGTCTATATTTAAATCTCCGGTTAGAACGATTTTTGTATTACGTTTATGTTTATTATAGATATCGTTTAATAACATTTCTAATTTTTCTAGAAACAAGGTTGCATCACTATTTGGAGTTCTGTAGAGGCAAAGTATAAGTAAGTTGTTTGTCGGAAACATCACCTCACAACACTCAAAAACACACGGCATAACATATTTACTTGACAAACTTATTGATTTATAAGGTAGGTCGTTTTTTACGAATATACAGGTACCTCCCCTTCTTTTTTTGTCATTCCTGCAAAAACATGACGCCATGATGTACTCAGAAATATTAACAAAGGACAATGCAAATAATCCATAGTGTATTGGGCCCAAAAAAAAAAAGTTGTTGTGCAGGAATAAGACGACTGTCACATTCAAGATTGGGCACAGGTCGTTAATTTTTGTTAAGACACCAAAGAAATCCGTCCGTGGAAAATTAAGTTATAACCTAAAATACCTACATTTTGGGTTTGATGGTAAAAACACCAGGTTTTTAATTTTTGCTATGAAAAATTAACAGCCAGTTATCGCTGACTGTGTTCGTATACTCACCACTCTTAATGCCACTACGAAACTAGCGCCACCCATTGAAAAAATATATCTCAATACCTAGACTTACATTATTATTATTAGTTATTGCCATACATTGAATATTGTGAATTAGTTCTTTTATTGTTTAAAAAAAGTCCTGTCTTACGTGACTTAAGTGACGTCTGGCTAATAAAGGCCAAAACTCAATAAATATAAATGACATGATTCAACTACGCGCCGTTAGAAAAAAACGTACCTACGTGTGTTATGGTTAAATGAAACAATTAGTGCTTTAAATACATGATTTATTATTTAGATACAATTACAGGACATGTGCTAGTGATAGCTACTACGCAGATAGAAGGCCAATAGTAAAATGTTGAGCTAATCATAGTTTTGATGCAACCAGTCACTTACTCATCATTATTGTAAATCACTTCGTCTAAATAAAGAGCAGGGCGGTGAATTTCACCCTGGTGCCTGGCCCAAGCAAGGTACCAAACCACCGACATTACATGGGCACATGCACCAATGGTTCGCCTGCCTGTAAAGCAATTACAGCAATAATTGTCAATACTTGCCCTGCCTTCCAAGTTGCTGTCAATTAGTATGTAGCAAAAATAGGTTTTGGAACCACTATGCCTACTCTTTATTCTTGCTCTTATTAAACAAACATCTCCATGCGGAAGATCAAAATTCCCCAAATGTGCCACCTGGTGTTGCGCACATATTTCAATAGAATAATCGCCACCTCTAACATGCTCGCTATAATAACTAGCTGCCAGTTTTAACTGATATGTTCCTACTGAAAATAGTATCAGTTCATCATGGGTGAGTTGAGGGAACTGTGGAAGGTTTGGAACGTCACCTAGTATATTATTAAATGCTACTCTTTGCCGGTTTAAATGATTTGCGTCCACATAGTCGGCCAAACGATTGGGGTGATTTAATTTATTCTGAATTATATTCAAAAATTGGGAAGCGTGCCGATTATCTTCCAATGGGATGTGAAAGGCGTTGGTCAGTGCTGCGGCTATTCTGAAGTCCTGGAACATGTGCATCATTGATTTATTAAAATAATTTTGACGGAAAAGGCGAAAATCTCTTTTAAATCTCCCATTCACCACTTCGACAGGCCACCGGCAAATCGTACAAAGCCTTGATTTATTGGCCTGATCGGTACTTAATTGTTGAGATGATCTCACGCTACCGACTGGTATTACGGCTCGATATCCTAAATCTTCCAACGTCCTCACAACATCCCTAAATCCCCTGTCTAGGATAAACACATCCCCATGATTAAAATACCACGGAAGCACACTATTCTCATCCTCTAATAGTTCCCTTAAAATTGATGCATCATTTTTGGTCGCTGCGTATGGACCTAATACATCCAAGATGTAACCGTCGGTACTTACAATTACAAAAGGTTTTAATAAGTTCCTATACTTATGTAAGCTATAAGTGTCTTTTTGGAAAGCAAAGTTGGCACTTTTTTGGATGTAGATGTAAGTCGCATCGCAAATCACTGCTACTTTTTCATTGTGTGCATCACAAAACAATGATCTTGGTATCAGAAGATTTCGATTTGATAATTCTTCTCTGCTAATGTGGTCGAAACCCAAGTGTAGATGTACGAATGCATCAGTTAAACATTCTCTAGCAACATTGAATTTGTGTTCAAGGTTTTGTCTTGTCATGCCAAAAAGGGTTGCAAGCCTATCATCTGCCTCTCCTGTTCGTAATTTGGCTAAGTAGACGCCAAGGACCGTTTTAGGTTTTCGAGATCTTTGAGCCAAGGATGGTGTTTCATGGAGTACTTGCAGGAATTGTTCCATAGTCCGCCCAGTCCAATAGTAAAGCTCTTGTGGATCGAAATCTTCGATTCGTTCAAAATCTAAATGATGGTTAACGGCTTTCTTTAGCAATTGTAGCATATCTACAGTGTACTGTGGCTTAAAGTTAAACCGTCGATTTGGAGAACTCAATAGGATTTGCCAACTACCTGTTGAGGCGTGTATGTGACAGACACGAGCTTCTGGTGGAATGTAAAAATCATGATCTACAGCCATTTTCATTTTTATACTTTCTGGAATTCTTCGTCTTGTAGTATTTTCGCACCCATAAAATATGCAGGTTCTTCCCGTATTAGGTGCCCTAGAATATCCAGGTAGGCTAAAATATACATTTGGATTTAGTGGTGGTGGATTCTGATTTTCCTCATCTTCGTCGGCCGACATATTATCGGGGTTGTGTTGTGGTTGCACCACCACGTTTTCCGGTTCCTCATGTGAGTGGTCCGGTTGTACAAAAATAGACGGGCTGTGTTGTTCTTGTTCGTCGGCCGATATATTATCGGGGTTGTGTTGTGGTTGCACCACCACGTTTTCCGGTTCCTCCTGTGAGTGGTCCGGTTGTACAAGAATAGACGGGCTGTGTTGTTCTTGTTCGTCGGCCGATATATTATCGGGGTTGTGTTGTTCTTGTGCACCTTGGGCAGATTCTTGGACAGATTCAGCAGTAATTGGTTCCAGTCTACCCCGCCCAGCTCGTACCCAACAGCGATTGCAGACATGCTCTTGGTTGTTGTATGTTATCTGAAAATAATAATAACAAAGGCAGATAAGCTTATTATGTCAATAAAATGATTATGTCAACGGAAGTATGTCAAGGGTACAACCTAAAGCCGGATTTACAATATTCCAGTCCAGTAACCCAGTCCAGCGCTGGAATGTCACTGGACTAATGTGCACCGGCACAGGAATCCACAGGAATGCATCATTCCAGTGATCAATCCAATCCAGTTGATTGGGATGATGGTCTATTTTTCTTTTCAATCAAAGTCGCTCATTCCAGTGCCTCTGGAATAGTATGAACGGCCAATCCAGAGCTTGATTATGATTAATAAACGTTAAACAGACTGGTGTTACTAATCGAGTGTATCACTGGACGATATGATTCAGTCCAGCATTGGATTGGACTACTCGCTGGATTACTGAACTGAAATAATGTAAACCCGGCTTAACCGCAACCGGCAACATGTGTTAAGCCGGGTTAATACGTATGGGTAGTTAATACTGTCTTTCGAGAAGCACCATTTTTCTACCTACTAATAATAATATTGATAATAGTAGAGTAGGTAGGTAAAGTGATAGATAATAATATAACATAATACCCATGTTTGTTTTGCAGCATAATATATTACATAATATGTGAAATAGTGATTGCTGTACATATAGAGACCACCTTAATTACGAAATATTTTATATAGGTACAGGCAAGTCAAATTCCGTAGGTAGGTACATTTTATTTAGGTACTTAAAATAACTCAGCGCAATCCGCCTAGGCAAATAAAATTATAGCAATACCTACCAGTGGCGGCTGTACCATATTTATTTTTTAAACGTACAAAAACGTATAAAAATTGAATTTCCAATTATGGTGAAAGAGTTTGAGCGCTTTACTAAACTATTAAGACTTATTTTCCTGTAAAGACCAATTCTCGTGCGCTACGGCGAGCGCACGAGGACTGCTAATACAACTTGTATGGGATACGAGTCAAAAGGCCTGGCGCGTGAAACAAGATAGTTCATAGAAATATATAGAGAAAAAAGTCGGTTCTCGAGCGCCGCACGCGCGAACCGAAGATTGCCGAGAGCACCCGATGTTTGGCGAATTGGCCGGCCGGCATGGGCGCGAGGCGAGGCGACGCGACGCGACGGCGCGCGGCGGCAGCGATGATTGACATCTCGTCATCAGTATAGTTTCACTGTATCTGTGACGCGTTAATTATTGTTTGTTTAAATTACCGTAGGTAATTGTTTTTAGTTTCTGGCGACTACGTGTCACATTTACAATACCTATCTTATGCTACCACGTGTGAATTACCTATACAGTCAAAATCTGTTATAACGACATCGAAGGGACCACTCATATTTGGTCGTAAAAACCGATAGTCGTAACATCCGGTGATATTATTGAGGTACAATGCAAAATAATTTTTATTAGTTAAGTAAGTATTATGTAGTTTTATTAAATCAAAAAAACTTATAGTACAATTATAATTACTCTGTATTAATAAAGTCACACATTCTGTATATAAGTTCACAATTAACTCAACAAAATGCTTTGGAGATTCTTGTGTACCGACTACCGACAGAAAAGTTACCAACTGACTGAATATATAGTATGAGAAAGCGGGTTTTGGCCTTTGTATACTGCTTGCACGTGTATTTTGTTTCGAAGAATTACAAATGACCCTAAACTCATCTTTCTTTTTTGCGATTTTAATGGCCATTGCCCATTATACTATGACCAGATGTGGACAGTGTTACTCATTCAAATTGTTTACAAGACAACTGGTCGTTATAACAAATACAATTCTCAAATATTAGGTAAAATAAAGTCGCTTAATGCGGTATGTCGTAATAAGCAATGTCGTAAAAAGCAGTATTTTTTATAAGGCGATCCTATAGCATTCAGCCGGGACCTATGATTTTAGTCACTGTAACCGGTATGTTGTTCTAAGCGATGTCGTCGTAAACGGTTTTGACTGTAGTTGCACATTTGATTTAATGTATAAAAAATAAACATATTTTATGTCAATTGCTGTTTTGTTGCATTTTCTCATTTTAATATTTTAGTAAAGTGCACCACCAGTTCGATAACCCACCAGCCGCCACTGATACCTACTTATATATTTTTAAATTATGAAAAGGATACAATCAAAACAAAACACCTTTATTAGAGGTTAGAAAGTGCTACAAAAATATATTGCCACTTACCACAGTAGACACTGCTGATTGAATGTTTTCTATGATCCGAGAATGTCTGTTGTAAAGCTCCTCAGTCAATGTATATCTTCGACTTCGTAACACCGAACAATGACATACCAAACAAAGTACCTGCGCTCGTGGCACAAACATTGTCTTAAGAATAATTAAGTCCAGTAAACAAAGCCAATGTAATCATGTAGAGGAGCACCAAAAAGTCCATAAGAATTTGCCAGGGGTCACGATATAAACACACAATGAAAACGCACAGTAACGATCCGAATGACACGCAAAGGACGACTGCGCGCGCGCAGGGCGGCGGGGGAGGCTCGAACTTTAAAGTACATATATGAAAAAGATAGACGATGAATGCATTAATATTAACCATAAGGGTGAAAAAGAAAGCTAATGCTTTGTCTGGTTTGAAGTAGCGTGGACGTCGGTTGTGAAACAAACAATAGTTTTTATAGATAAGGAAATATGAATTGACCGTCTGTGATCTCCACTTAAATCTTTTTGTTATTCTCTCACCAAAAGCGAGTTGTAAAAAATTGAATAGTGTCGATATTTGCATCACATTGTAGATTAGAAGGGAGCGACGGTGGCATAGTGGTTAAGGTATCTGTCTCGTAAGCGGGTTCGACCACTCGGCCTTGTACCAATGACGGTGAGGGAAAACATCGTGATGAAACCTGCACATTCAAGCGACTGAAGGTGTAACAATGATCCAATCCCGTCAGTTTCCCCTGGTAGCAGGGCGCGGAGGTCGGATGGCAGTCGCTCCACTGAAATTACCTGATCTGCCGAACCTTGGATTATGGTCAAAAGCGGACCCCAGGTTCTCGTGCGCGAGAGCACAACCGGGATATACGCTAAAATGAATGAAATGCACCGACAATTGGATTATATTATGTCCTGTAATTAATACGGTCTCAAGAAAAAATTAAATAGACGTCATTATAAAAAAAATGTTCATGAGCCTATATTTTTTTTTTCCGTGGACCAATTTAGCCGGCTTCATAATAAAAATAGATGGTGTTGCTTAGAGCTTTAAAATTATACATACGATATGTATGCACAACAACGTTTTTTTTTTGGGCCCAGAGTCTTGCATTATCCTTTCTCGATTTCCCCCGAGATAAATGTCTCCGACAAACAGATCACGTCTGGTTCTATGCCCTTCCCCCTCAAGTCATCCAATGTCACCTCTAATATTTCTTTTTTCGCCATTATACTTGCGATATTTTGGTGAAATATTGAAAAAATGGTTCTATTTTTCATGTGGGGATCGAAAACAAAGTGTATCTGATAGGGCCCTCTCGCCATCACCATGCAGAGCAGCACCCGACAGACCCTGGTGCCCGATATCACGTAATGTTGTAGTTGTGTTCTTATTTTCATTGATTATTGACTGGTTCTGATTGTAGTCGATGCCGTCTATAGCAGAATTGAGTGTTCTACTTATATATTTTAATGTGAAATGTCTGGCATTTAAAGGTAAATAGCGACAATTGATAAATTTGTTACAAAGATATTCAATGTTAGAATTTAGCTTATTAACATTTAGATAGTTGTTTTTCAAAACTTGCATAACAATAACAGTATGATTTTTTAGTGACAATAAACATTTATTGAGCTGATAGAGAATTTGCTTTAAATTATGATCATTTTCACCAACACACAAAATAACTCGGTCTTTGGATTGTATTTCTGAACATACTACATCGTGCAATATATCCTTAGTTAAAGCATTTGATTTAACCCTGGAAAAGACTTGGTAATCTTTATATTTAGTATTTCTTCTAGAGTTTGTAACAGCTGCCGCTAAGCCTGCACATTGCTGTGCACTGTAAATCAATATTTTTGGTTCGTTGAATAAGCTCTTCGTTTTCAGCGGACTTTGGTTGACTTCTTGTTGCAAATTTTTATTACATTTACTTTTATCTCTCACGTTGTTATTTTTTTCCAATAAATTAGTATTAAATATTTCTTGATTCGAATTAAGTTGTTCAATTTTTTTATTAAGTAAATTAATCTCCAGCTCAGCTTTAAACAATTCTTGCTGAAGTAACGAAATTTCCTCTTCCAGTTTATTAATATCCATAATTTCAGGTTTAAGTGTTCTTATAGGTGTGAATATAACATTTAAGCTAGGATTGTGTATAGAATGTCTTTTATTTAAAGTTATTTTATTTTGTCCTCTATTAGGTGATTGACAAATAATTTTCAAAGCTTGAATCTCTTGAGTTAACTTATAAATATTTCGTTTCAATTCGTTATTTTCACAAATTGTGTTTTCTAATTCATTTTGTGTGCTAGCTAAATTTGCAGTCAAGTCATTAATTTCCTCCTTTAATTCTTGAATTACGCTACTGTTATCGGTCAAACATTCCAAGCTTCTACTTAATATTTCATGTAATATTTTTGATGTCTCCGAAATGTCTGAAGTGTCAGCATCAGTCAATATATGTGAGTCACTAGTTAAATTATCTGGGGTTTTATAGTTTTTTAGCTGTGATGTTGTCGAGTTTGGTGATACGTTAATTTCAGAGTCAGTTGAGTCAGAAATAGTTGGAGTTTTTATAGCAGAATTGTTTTTTGATTGGAAATTATTTTTTGTGGTATTTTTGACTGATGGGCGTTTATTTCTGTATGTTATATTTGTTTTTTCTGAGCAATATTTAGTAGATTGTATGCAGAAATTACATTTATAGTTCTTCTTTGAATCAATATTCATATTTCTATACAATTTTTCAGAAAAGCCAATGCAATGGAATTCATAATGTTTTTTACATATAGAACATAATGCAGTATTTCTCGAATTCACTCGCTTTTTACATTTACCACATGACACTAGCGACATCTTTCCAGTTGAATCCATTTATTTGAGTATTTGTCGTCTAACAAAGTTAAGTGTAGTTTCGATCTTGGTTTGGTATTTGTCATCTAACAAAGTGGTTCCGTCAGATTTTACTAGATGACCTTTTTTAAAACAGTTTCTGCACACGAATAATAGATGGAGTTACAAACTATCACGATCTGTGATTACAATGTGCTGTTTTATTGACAGATTCTGCTCAGCTGTTAGCTGTCATTTTGTTTTATTTTGGTGCGGGTGTTAGATTTTGAATGTGTAACGTACATATATTTCTGTTTCTTATGAGTGAAATCTAATTTGAGCCGCAATTTATCCACTCACCAACTGTTTGTAATATCCTTGATCCAGATAAAAGTCCACAACATAGTGTCAGTGCAAATATGTGCAAAAATTACTTGTATCATGATGTCATCTCTATAAATCGAATCTAATGGAAAATTACCAGGGAATTTTGAACTTGTAATCAGAGTTCAACGTAGTATGAATCACACACGCGCACAAACACATACACACACTATCCAGGTATAAATGCGAGCACTTCAGCCATTTAGCTTCAGTTGGCTCTGTATCGTGCTTGAATGTATTAGCCTCAAGAATTTTGTACTAATTCAGCAAAATGGGGAGTAACATTTCAAAATCATTGCACCGCGACGTCCTCATCAACCATATAAAGAAACCTGAATTCATTGAACGTTGCTCCGAAGAGCATAAGCAAATTTTGAAGACTGGAGTACCACCAACACGCAACGCGTACACTCATGCTGGACCTGAAAACAGGCCTCTCTTCAAGCACAGCCGCGTTAAACTTCCTGGCGAAGAAGACTCAACTATCATCAATGCCAGCTACATCCAAGGCTACAAACGATCCAAAGCGTACATTGCCACCGAAACGCCACAGTCTTCACAGGGAGCCCAGGCTCTGTGGGAAGCAGTATGGCAGCATCGAATCAAGATTATAGTAATGCTCAACAAAGCTGAAGAAAACGAAAAAAGTTATTGCCACTGGAGCCCTGAAATAGAGACATCACTTCAATTTGGAAAGCTTAAAGTCAAAACCGTTCGAAGAGACACAATTCCACAAACTGCTGAAATGACCGAGCTTGAGGTCGTTAACGAAAAGGGACGTTCGTTGACTGTTCACCACTATTTATACTTGAACTGGCCAGTTCAAGATAAATTACCTCGTACATCTAATTTTTTGAAGTTTCGGTTCTGGGTTAATAAAAACAATGAAATAATATTAGGTTCTGAAAGCAATCGCAAGGAACGGAACCCAATTCTGATCCACTGCAGTGATGGACTAGAACGGACGATGGTTTTCTGCGCAATTGATAAGTCGATTTCAAAATATTTGCAAACAAATAAAATAAATATATTTTCAACGGTATTAAAATTGAGAAATGAAAGGTTTAACTGCTTGTCCGACAAGAGTTGTTACTTTTTTTGCTATAATATAGTGCGTGCTTATATTATTTATAATAATAATTCTGGAATACTTCCATTGACATATGTCTGAAATGGAACTCAATGAAATTTCAATGTAATTCATTATAGATTTTATAAATTTATACCAAATGTTTAGTTATAGATAAGTTAGGCTATGATTTATGTATCAATTGAGTATTTTTATATTGTTAACGGTTATTAAGATTAATAATTGTGTAGACAAGATATCCAAAAATTTTTAAACTTTTAATAAACTAAAGGATGTAAAAAAAGGCAGCTGAAAACATTTATAAGGCTCTGTAAGTATTTATACTTTTATAATCATAGTTTGTAAGAATTTTATAAAGTTTATCTAGAAATGTAATTCGTTAATTATTAAACTTCTATGTACTTTTGCATTTAATCTGATTTTTTATTATAAATCTGAATTATTACGCTATATTATTTACTTTCTCGCCATATAAGTTGAATAAATTTTATATGTGCGATTTCAAAATACGTTTTTATTTTTGATCCTATATAGTTTAATCCACTCAATCATCAAAAGAATATTCGAGCAGAATTAATACACTGCTCATACTTTTCACAAAATAAAAAAATTACGCACTTCTTTAGCTAAAATTTTGAAGTACTTAAATTTTTAAATGTGAAATTTGAACGATCTTCATGATCGATACTTCAAACCATCTATACTTATCACATCATTAACTCTGCGTTAATGACGTCGTTATTGATATCTCGCTCACACGGTGACGCGATTATGGAATGCGAGTCGTTTACCTTCCGCGGCTTTATGTGACCTATTTTCCGATGCGTTTGTGATGTCATCTCTATAAAACGAATCTAATCAGAGTTCAACGCAGTATGTTTCAGTATTAAAATTTTCTATGACCATATTTCTGCTTCTAAATAATTCTGTGTACTTTGTCTTAGATCCATAGTTACTAACTGGTAATTAGTATAACCTATAAGTGCAATCAGTAAATTCTGCTTAATACGACAAAAGATATTACATTTGCGCATATGATTGCCGTGGCATTGCAATAGGCAACTTGCTTAGACGTCACAGTGCAGAAAACAACGAAATAATGATTAATTAAAGTAAAAATGATTAACTAGTGACGTCAAAAATAATTTGTGTTCTAATGTTTCACGCAAAACAGAGTACTCATGTAATACCTAAAGTGTAGTGAACAAACAATCCTTCGATTAACGATGTTTATTGCTTCATTTTTCCTACTACAGTTTGATATTAGTTCATTATGAGTTCATTTGTATATACTATGCATCAAAACCTAATTAACAAATACATTATTGACTTAAGCTGGGTTTCAAAGTGACACTTGCTTTATTATTTTCCATTTTGACCAAAAAATTGCTTAAATACCCACAAAAGTGATAGAGACTTATGCATAGACCACTAATTTAACTTGGACGAAAACACTTTCTTGAGAGCTCAAAAACTCCATAGTAATCTCATTTTCGATTTCCAAAAAATCATCGATCATTGATACTGATCTTGTTTCAATAAAGTTCTTCAGCCGCAACACTGGACGCTTCTTCATATTCATAACTTCCATTGAACTTCCAATAGGTTTCCTAGTAGCAGTCAACTCAAATTCCGTATAGTCACTCTCCGTGAATCTTTGTTTCTTGACCACAAATTTTCCAACTCCCAGCTCAGACAATTTGACTGCGTTGAAGTTCAGATGCTGCCATTTGTTATTTTTACTTCTCTGGTAAAAAATATCTGATGAGTTATCCCAAATCAAGACCCAATTCTTAGACTTGCCCAAGATGACAAACTTGTTATCAATTTTGAACTTTTCAATGTAGCTCTCGGAATCTTCTTGTTCAATTATCACCGTGTTGGAGTGGCGTACCTTGGAGTTTTCTTTCTTCAGATTTTCTGACTGCAAAGTTTCCATGGTGTCGAAGCAGAAGCTGTTGTTGTTTTCCATGCTGGATCTTAAGGAGCAGCGATCGCTAGTGTAGGAACCGGTTTGACCAACTGTATGATAGTGAACCAAAAAAGCTCCATCCCTCCATTTTATAGTCCAGGCACGGGTGTATCAAGATCATTAAAAAATCGTAAAAATCTACTGAGTGAAATATGAAAGCTGGTTTAGAATATAGAAATAACTAGTTTTACGATGATAAATTGTTTCTCTTGTTGTGACTTTTATGAGTCAATTTTTCTTTTTACAAACAAGACACGTTTTCTTTTGCGACTATTCGGACACAATTGCGGTTTGTTTACGTCAAACTGGAACATGTTTATGCCATCATTGAACTATTTATATTATACTAATCAATTTCACGTCATTAAATCATCAGCGATGTATCATAGGAATAATGTAAAATTATATAAATAAGGGATTGTAAAACATTATCCGTCAGTCTTCTCTGTGTACTTGAATCAACTAGTTCTGTGCTAATTAACCAAAATGTGGAATTCAAAATCAAAATCGTTGGCCCCAAAGGACCTCATAAAGCTGATGAATAAATCGGATTTCATAGAAGATCTCTACAAACAGCATAAGAAAATCTTGAAGACTGAAGTACCATCGAAGCTCAAGGATTACGCTTTTGCTGGACCCGAGAATAGGCTTCTATTCAAGAGTAACCGTGTGAATCTTCTTGGAAAAGACTCAACCACCATCAATGCCAGTTACATCGAAGGTGACAAGCGACCCAACGCGTACATTGCCACCGAAACGCCGCAATCTGCAAAGGGAGCCAAGGCTCTGTGGAAAACAGTGTTGAAGAATCAAACTAATATTATAGTGATGCTCAATAAACCTAAAGAAGACGAAAGAGGTTATATCTACTGGCACCCTCAAAATTCAAAATCGCTCCGATTTGGAAATATCACAGTGGGCACTATCAAAAGTTGGATGATTCAACCAGCTCTAAAAATTACGAAGCTCGTGGTAGTTGATGAAGAAAAAGATTCATTATTAGTTTATTTTTCATACTCCAACTGGCAAAATCACGATACTTTGCCTCCTGCAGGTGATTTTATGAAGTTGCTGTTCGAGGTTAGAAAATACAGTGAAAGTACATTACATTTTGAAGGATGTCATTGGAATCTTAACCCAATTTTGGTGCATTGCAGTAATGGGCTAGATCGAACGATGGTCTACTGCGCAATCGATATCTCTTTGTCAAAATATTTGCGAAAAAATAAAGTAAATTTATTTTCGACTGTTGCAAAATTAAGACAGCAGAGGTTCAAATGCTTGTCCGACACAAATCATTATTACTTTTGCTACTATGCTTTGTATGAGTATTTTCTTAATGAATCACCACTATTGTAATTAACTTAAGGCTAAAATGGATCTCTATGAAATTTCAATGTGTATCATTATAGTTTTTATGAATTAATTAGGCTAAGATTTATGTATAAATTAAGTATTTTTATCATGTTACTAGTCATTAAGATTAATAATTGTAAACACAACATATTAAAATTTTTTTAAACTTTTAATAAACTTAAGGATGTACTCAATAACTATTTTCGTTGTTATTTTTCTTCCCAAGTCTAATCTAGGATTTGATGGTTGCTGTAGAATACCATAAGTAGATTTTTCAACTCAAAACATCAAAACAAACACAAACTGCAGTTGTTAGATCAAAATGTGATGAAGAATCCAATGATCTGATTGTTATCAGCGAAAGCAGGCTATCAGATTAAAGTTCAGCAGATATTACTTTGCACTAATGTATAACCAATTTTCATTGCGCTGAATTTTACGTCGCATGAGTAGCTATTGGATGAGAACTCTTAATACGTTCTAGAAGATTATTAATAAACAAACTTATTCAACGAGACATTTACGAGCGTTTTTATATCTGTTCAGTGAATTTTCTACAAAAAACATAAACTCATAAATAGTTCAAAAAAGCAGAGTATTTTTGTATGGGAGTTTCAGTGGGTAAAACCCGAAGCTCCCACAATTTACGTACATTAGAAGTTGCTGATATACATATGACGTCATTAACCACAATATACCATAAAATAAAAAATAATTGACACATTTAAATTATTTTGACTTCAGTTGTTAATGAAACTATCGGTATGGTTTTCCTGTTTTTGTGACTCTCGTCAAATGCCTACACCATTGTTATAAATCATAAATAATTATCCCAATATTTACTTTTATAACTCAAAGTCATTCATTGGTCGTTATATTTTAGCTGTCACTATATGGTAAAAATTTGTTCAAAATTTTAATTCTAATTTCAAAAAGCTATATACTTCACATTCCATTCGTATGATATTCGTTTTATACACCCCCACAGTAATCAATTCGTTCACCTAGTAAATTCAGTTTCATTAGAATTTTATGGTAAATTAAAACTTCACATCATAACAGTCATCAATTTGTTGTGACGTCGTCGACTTGGCTGCTGATTTTCTGCCAAGTCCACTAACTTTCTAGATCGAAGTCTTTCCTGTTTATATGCAAATATTTGTGATAAGTGTGATTGCCGCAGGGTGTGGCTAAACGCAAAAAAATGCTATAATATTTTCTTCAGGTTTCGATTAAAAGATGCAGTTTTTTAAATGAAAATGGTTTGAAAATGCTTGTATACTACTATAGATAAATGAATTATACAATAAAACCCGCTTTTACACACCGGAAGGCTCAATAAAAACGGTATTGGCAACACTACTAATTAACGTCCTGATTTTTTTATTGTTGTTATTGTTATTGTTTTAAATAGTTTTATCTTGAAGCGGCTTAGACATCCCTATTAAGAGATTTCCGGAGAGATACCTATTCTCATTAAATCAAAATCACATTTTTGTACGAAGTATACTGATCCTCTTATTTTTAGTGATATGTATATACATACATACACTTCTATATAGAAGTGTGTTTTGTAAAACTAATTAATGCACATAATTCAAGAATAAAACAATATTTGTTTAGGCTTCAATATCACATTGTCTAAAAAGGACGCAGGATGCTGCATTTCGTCCAGATTATGACGGGCCCAGCCAAGGTAGTATAAAATACTTAATACGAGAGCGCAACTCCCGCCGTGTATGCACGAACAATAATATTCTTTGATTGCGCTTCTCCCTTGTCCTTCGTAGTCGTAAAGTATATACGTATAATATGTCTTGCTTCTCACATGCCTGGATTGGATTTTGCATCATATTAATGTTTTTGTATCGTTATCTCCTTCTTCTTGTTCATCATTAAACCGTACTCGTTCCGTATGTACATAAAGTTCGATTGCGTAAACTCCGTTCCTCTTCATATGGTCGCTGCAATACGAGCGCGCCAACTTCACGTGTTATGTTCCCACTGATATCAGGATCAAATCTTCATATGACAGTTGGGGGAAATCTGTCGGGTGCTAATTATCGACTTCTAGTCTATTAAACGTTATTCTCTGGTGATTTAAATTATTCCTGCAGATTCGGTTTATTGCGGTTGGTCCTTATCGTCTCAAAAAACTCGTTCGTGTATTGGCTGTCGGCGTATGGTTCCTGGAAGCAGTTTATTATGGCTCCAGCAATTTTAAAATCATTGAAAATGTTTCGCTATGCTCTGTTGAAAGACCTGTGTCTGAAGATTTTAAATTCCCTTTTAAATCTTCCATTGATTGCCTCGATTACCCATCGGCAAATGGTAATCATCCTCGATTTGTTAGCTTCCTCAGTCGTTAGCTGTGTTTCGCCGCGGCTTCTAATTGGAGGCATAAATGCATTGTACCCGTGCTCTTCTGCGATTGGTATTGCATCCCGGAAACCTCTGTCTAACACCAAAATATCCTTTTCTTCCATTAAATAATAAAACGCGCCGTCTTCGATGGGCTCGCCATGGTTTAACATTATCTGTTTAAAGATATCGGCATCGGTAGTTGTGGCAGCATACGGTCCAGTAATGTCCAGTATATGGCCATCAACACAAACAATTAAAAATGGTTTCATTAAGTGTTTGAATTTATGTAAGGGTACGACGCTGATAAAAAAAATTACAACTTTTTTCAATCTACGTGTGCCATCGCAAATCAAAATAGCTTGGGGTGAGAGGGCGCTACTGTGCTAGTGTAAACATATATTGTTTCCGTGCTGTCTTAAGCTAAAAAATATAGTGAGTGTGTAGATCTCATAAAAATACGTACGTTTGTTCTGGAACTCCTGAAGTAAAAGTGCAATTGAAGGCAAAGGCCTAGCAGCAAGATTAATTACATAAAAGTGAAAAATAGAAGTGGCAGTTCATCAACAGCAATTCAGTAAAAGATAACGATAATTTTAACATCGTAAGCAGGAAAAGGTATACAAAAAGCTTGAGGTCAGTGAGATATGTTTATCATACAAACAGGAGTGTAAATAAGGAAAAATAATTAATCATAACCTCAAATTGATTGATTGATTAAGACAAGTCATCAAAATCACCATCACCACCATTCATCATAGCGCCATCTAACGATAAATATCGGAACTTACGGCTTTCTCTACTTGATACTACAGGGCGCTGCACTTTAAATCATGGATAATCCAACTAGTAGTAAAAAGGATAAAAACATTGAAAATCCATTGCGCAGGATGTAAATGTGATCTACCCGAAAAGGAATACCTGACATGCGCTTTTTGCAAAAAAACCTACGACTTGATCTGTGGAAATGTGACTGAAACTCATTATTACACAACAATGCAAAAGGAACATAAATTAAATTGGAAATGCCCTGCTTCAAATCAAATCAAATCATCTATTTTTAACTTTTGGACACTTTTTTGGACACTTAGAGTGTGTTGCACCATGTAACTATAACGATAACAAAACCGTCAAATTCCCGGTTAAGCACCATTTGCGTTGCACCATTTTAACAACGGTTGTAACACCATTTTAACAACGGTTGTAACAACGTTGTAACGGTTGTAACAACGGTTGTTCTAACGTTAACTGCTCGATTTTGGCCGGTTAGTGCTATTGTTATGGTCAAATCAACTGTCAACTTTACGATAACCTACAAATTGTGCAGAAAAGATAATGGTTTTTACGGTAAAAACGTATTATGGCTTTAATTCGTGATATTCTGTGGGAATCCAGTTCTTCTGATGAGGACAGTGACAACAATATACCCGAATTGCGAAAGAAAAAAGTATATCAACCCCGAATTGATCGTTTTCGAAAATGGGATGATCGTGAATTTTTGGATAGATTTCGGATTTCCAAGGGCTTTGCTAGGGCGCTAGCTGCTCATTTAGGGCCCTTGCTGAAAACTAGGACCATGAAGTAAGTTCCTATTGTAAATACTAATCACTTCTTACTCAATCTTATAGTAATAACTAACCTAGGTATTAGAGGTGAGCGTTTCAAACCATAAACAGTTTCAATAAAGCTTTATCGGCGCAATACCTAAAACACGGTATTGGGTTTTGCAAAAACTGTTTATCGGATGAAACTATGTATCGGCGCAACCGACGAGTGAGCGAGCCAGCAACGTAACCAAACCGAAGGAAGCAAACATGGTATTGATGGTATCGAATCGAACCGAATCACACCGAGAGTAACACGAGCGTGAAAGAGATGGTATAAATACGTAAGAAATAGATATTGCAATATTGTGGCTCTTGAGATGATGCAAAATATTTTATTTCAATTTAATTCATAGATTATACATATATAACGGATTCATTTCGTGAAATAATGGTGCTTAGATTATTTATTTATTACATAATGAATCACGTAACATAATTTATAATTATTTATTATATCTACTATAAACATTATAGTAAAATAAAACAAAATCTTGAATAGGTACCTAATACCCAAAAAACGTTCAGTAACTGATTTGCAGCGATACCGGACAGGTATCAGAACGCCTAGTCAAAGCAGTTATTTGCCGATAAGTAGTTTTAAAAATACATAGTTTTAAAACATGGTATTGCGCGGCGATAAAGTGTTGCGTTTCGTTGCGGCAAAATCGCGAACCGACCCACCTCTACAGTAAACTTGTGTGAAAAAACATGATAGCTATATCAGTTGTTCAACTGCCGCTGCTTATTGTTGTAATAATAATAAAATTTACAGGTACCTATTTAAATTATTGTTATAGGCCTGTATTGTTATTGTACTCGCTCAATGCCTTTATCACACCTTAATAATGATATTTATTTTTTCAGGAATTTCGCTATTACTCCAGAGCAACAAATAGTGATGACTCTAGAGTTCTATGCATGTGGCTCATTCCAACGTTGCATTGGGGATGCTGCAGGTGTTCATAAATCCAGTGTGTGTCGGATAATACATAAAGTAAGCAGAGCTATTGCCGGGCTAAGACCAGAGTGGGTGACAATGCCTCAAAATATACAAGAAATGGAAACAGAGGCCAAAAAATTTTATGAAATAAGTGCCTTTCCCAAAGTAATTGGAACGATAGATTGCACTCATATCCAAATAAAATCTCCAGGTGGGACTGATGCTGAAACATATAGAAATAGGAAACAGGTTTTTTCACTAAATGTGCAGGCAATTACCAATGCAGATATGTATATAACTAACATTGTCGCGCGGTGGCCTGGAAGCAGTCATGACAGCCACATTTTCAATAGCAGTATAATTAAAGGACGACTAGAAGATGGCCAGTTTTCAGGTTTCTGGTTACTAGGGGATAAAGGCTATGCTGTGAAACCATATCTGCTCACGCCTTTGCGTAATCCTGTCACACAAGCAGAACAGCTCTACAATGAAAGCCATATCAGAACTAGAAATGTTGTGGAACGAACATTTGGCTGCTGGAAAAAAAGGTTTCCTGCTTTAGGATGGAAACTACGGACAAATCCAAGAAGAGCTCAGTGTGCTATCGTTGCAATGGCTGTGCTCCACAACATGTCTTAAGAAATTCAGAGACCCTATGCCAACACTACCCAATGACACCGATGATTCAACAGGTTCATCTTCATCTGATGATGAAGAATTGTATACTCACAGGACAAACGATGACCATAATAGAAATACATTGATTAATAATTATTTTAGTAGATTACAATAAGCATTCATGGTATTATGTCCTTTGTAATAACAATGCGTATTGTTGGCATTGTGACTTTAATTTTTAATAATTAATAATATAATAACAAATATGTAGTAAATATCTTATTAAAAAACAGAAAATTTTGTAATAAAAATTTATTGTTTTCTTTATGTTCAAGTCCATAATAAAAAATAGTCCTCAAGTCCTTAATGCCCAAGTTCCTTATCTTGTACCATTTTTTTTGCCCGAAGAAGATCAATTTCAAGCTGAAGTTTTACTAACTCAAGCTTATGTTTCTCTTCATTATGCCTCATAAGCTGTCGAGTTTAATACGTGATTTCGATGCACACAATCTCGAAAGTATGCTGCATTATTTAATTAGTATTGGAGCGTTAATTCACATTTTTTGTGTTTGTGGTATACCTTACAAATAAATATTTTCCTTTTTTTTGTTCACGTTGCAAATATTAAACTAATATAGATAATTTTACGGTTAAGTAGGTACTACATTTAAATTTACCTACCATTCTTTGACATAGGTATTGTTTATGGTTTTTATTTTTTATTGATTTTCTTCCCTGTCATTTTTTTGGTTGCGAATAAAACATATTATTTTTCATTTTTTCCTTGAATTTTCTTTTAGCCCGTAAAAAATCAATTCAATTCTCGGAAAGACATACATATTAAAAAAAGAAGAAATGCCTGTGATTCTGAACAATTTTCGGCAGGGAACGTTAGTTTAAAGTTGACGGTAGTTTGAAAATATCTAAATTTTGAATTGTTTGCTTCCTACCGCCATAATGTTGTTCCACACTACGGAATCAGTGTGAACCAGATAGTGCATATGCGACAATATTGTAATTATTAAATCGTAATAAATTAGTTGTGAGCTTCATTATGAATCAACTTATGTACGCAAATGTTGTGAAATCCCGGAAGGGCAATGATATGCTGACAATGAGTGGCTATTACTACACCTTGAATAAATCGCGTGGAGATGTGTTTTACTGGAATTGTTCTAAGAAAAAGAACCTTGGTTGTAGTACAGGCATCACGACCAAAAAGGTAAACAATGACCATGTTTTGTTTAGTGAAATTAAACCCCACTGCCATGAACCAGACCCAGAAATATTAGAAGATATAAAATTAAGAAACAAATTGAAAGAAAAGGCTAATTCATTACAAAGTCCGGCCCAAATAATACAAGCTAGTATTCAAGACGTTCCTAGCACTAGCGCCCCGCGGCTCCCCGACAATAATGCAATGAGAATGATAATTCATCGTGCTCGTGTTAAAAATATGCCAGCTTTGCCAAAATCTTTAGCAGAATTTACCATACCTGCCCAGTATATGGAAATTAACGGAGAACCTTTCCTCATAGGACACTATTTGCAAGATGATGTTAGCGTCGTTGTATTTAGTACTAAAAATAATCTGAAACTTCTACACGCATCTCATTTTTGGATAATTGATGGGACTTTCATGACTTGTCCATGGCTATTTAAACAGATATATACAGTTCATGGTTTAGTAGGAACATACGATGCTGCTCACAAGACGTTGCCACTCGTCTATGGTTTGCTAACGCATAAAAGTAAAAGTTCGTACACTATATTTTTAGAGATCATACGAACATATACATTAAATAATTTGAACATAACATTGCTTCCGTCTACAGTTATAACAGATTTCGAATTATCGGCAATTCAAGCAGTAAAATCTGTATTTCCTAGTAGCACACAACATGGATGTTTTTTCCATTTATGTCAAAACATTTGGAAACAAATAAAAGCAGCTGGTTTGGACAAAAAATATGGTGAAAGTAAAGAGTTCGCTAATCAACTGCGCCATTTATCTGCACTTGCATATCTCAAGCCGGAGGAAATCCCGTCGGCGTTTTCTGAGATTTGTAGAGAGGTTATTCCTCCTGAAGCTAGTAAGGTGGTGGCATGGTTTGGAAGATACTACGTTGAGGGCTACTATAAAAAAGTTAAAAGTCCCAAAAAACCTTTGACCGTTATTTTGAAAAAGGTGCCCCCAAGGTTTCCCCCGCAACTATGGTCTGTTGCTGAGTGTATTGAAGATAGAATCCCCAAAACACAAAATGATATCGAATCCTGGCATCATCGTTTTAATGCCTTATTAGGAAGAAAAAAAATGAATATTTACAAGACAATTGAGGAAATGAAAAAAGAACAGCATCATTCTGATCACATGATTGAAAGAATAAGAACGCAGACTGGCGGAAGACGAAAGAAATATAACATAAAAGAGAATAATTTACAGAATTTACTATCTCAGAAAGATAGTATGACAACGCTTTCATTCTTAAAGGCTTTAGCTCAAACTAGCTATTACAAAATTTAGGTTGCTTACATGTGTAAATATTTTTTTTTGGTACATAGGTACATTAAATATACATTATAAGGTACATTAAAAATACAAATTGCAGTATTGTAATAATATTTTTTATATTTTATAATAATATTGTGTTATTGATTTTGACTAATCAAAAAATAGGTTTCTGTCGCATTACTACGTCTTATTTAATTACGGTAGGTACGATCAGTCATGAACTTATGAACAATCATTCATTCTTTGTCATAGGCTGACTGTACATGATAATATAATAATTATTATATAATAAGAAATCAATATAAATTAATAGAAATAGATTGCTATTTATTTGATGTTTTAAATGAGTAAAATTCATTTCTTTGTTTTGATTTAAGGAAGTAAGTATTTCTTTTTTTGTAATTACGATCTTAAAATATACTTATTACATTTTAAGTACAATAGGTACCTTCTTAAATAATAAAATATTATGCTTGTCAATAATCGGTTTCTCTTTCACACTCTTTCATTAATTTTATGATAATAATAAATAAAAATCTGACCTACTATGGGTATCTTTTTACAAATAATTACGAGACCGCGGTCGTTTTACAAAACCACATCCTGTAAAGACCAAAGGTTCTTTCTCAAGATTAAATTAGGCCAAATAATATTTCTTGAATTGTATCTACTATTTATTTGTTATGGGAACATTCATTTTTACAATATTCTGTCACACTATTCACAATATTTATACGAGGTATTAATGTTCACGCGTCGTAATTTGAGTAGCTTCGAGCGGATGCAAATACCTGGCAGAATAACCCGCCAGACAGGACGCTTGAAAACAGTGCCGCACCGGTTGGCGCTGCTAAATAAAAACCCGCGCGTTATCGGCCCCGCGTTCTATGAGGAACTACCCACCGACCTTAAAAACGAACAGACTGATGAAACATTTGGCCGCCGACTGAAAGACCTCTTGTTAGAAAATCCTTTGTACTCAGTAAATGAGTACAAAGACTTATGTAAAAAATTGTAAACAATTATTAATTTAATTTTTATTTTTGCCTGGACATATCATTTTTTGTTATTATTTATATTATCTGGACATAAGTATTATGATCATTTTTTACCTTTTGACATTTTTGAGCTAATTTACCATTATGGTAATTTAATTATTTTTGACATACATATTTGGTTTTTATTATTTCTTTGACATTAACAAACTTTAATATAAGTACTTAATTTTTTAATTTTTTACATACTCGTATTGACGATCATACTACGGATGTCCTTTTTATACTATTGTAAAAACGTGTGCAATCTTGTAGTATGAGATAAATAAAACTAAACTAAACTAAACTAAACATTATGTCAATCAGGTATATGTAGTTCGTCGAAAAAAAACCGACATTGCGAAGGCCACCAAATTTAGGAATTCAACTTGGTGGTCCTGGAGGATATATTCAATGAGTCGAGATTAGGTTAGTCGATTTTTAGTATGTCGATAACATGTATGCCGACATGTAGATTATCCAGACAGTGTTTGTCGTTATTCCGTGTACCGATATGTCATGTATCGAAAACAGGTTTGTCGAACTTCTGTATATCGATTGCACGTGAGTCGACATGTAGTTTGTCGACAATATTAGTTGCGAGATTTCATGAGTCGTATAAAAGTACATCGATCTCATGTGCGTCGATATGCAGTTTGTCGAAAAAAAGTTTGTCGAGATTTCGTTAATCGAGATTTCATGAGTCGAGCTTTGTCGAGATGTTGTGCATCAAAATAACGTGATTCGAAATCCAATTACGTATTCAAGCGCTGGTCATGTAATTATTTTTGTTGATTGATGGTCTCCCTAATTTTTTCTAACTCTAGGTTGTGGAGGCCCTCTAAAACCGATAGCTTTTTTTCCCTTAAAGCTTGTTTAATTATATTTTCATTGCCTTTGCATTTTTTCTTTATCATACCTGAAATGGAGAACAGAGAATAGCATGTTAATAACCTGAAAAGTATTTTTTTATCTTTTATTCCATCCAATAGCTCTTTAATCAGTTTAAAGGGCAGTCTATACTAAAACATTATAAATAAACATTATATACGAGTATGCTACAGTGAACAGATTATGTACTAGTTCCACGCATTTCTATAAATGCAAGATAAATTAATATTGAAATAATTTAATTATAAAAATACTTACGTTTTAATTGTGGTGCCACCGGTTTTCTTAATGAGGAATGAGGTGTACTGCTGTCGAAAATGGGGACAGATTCTGCTTCTTCAATAATATTCTTCTGGCTTTCATTATTATTTTCAATTATAATGGGCATGTTACCATCCAATTCTGCATTCTGTAACAAAAGCAGTGTATTTATCTCTGCTGTGGTTTATATATCTACGAGTAATCTAACGTCTAATCTATACTAATAGAAAGAGGAAAGATTTTATTGTTGGTTTCAAGTGAATAGGCTCCGAAACTACTAGACCAAATACAAAAAAAATATCACTTATAGAAAGCTAAATTATCAGTGAGTAACATAGACTAATCGGTAGGTAAATAAGGCACTGAAGTAACACATACATAGGCTACTTGTTATTACGAAATTTTAAAGTTCCCTATATAATGGAATTCCATGCGGACAAAGTTGTGGGCAACAGCTAGTAATAAATAGATGTAAAATAAAAGATACCTTACCTGTACCTCTTCTATGGACATAATTTCATCAAAATCTACAATATTGATGGCAAGCTTTGCCTTCTGCAACAAATAACAATAAAAACATTTTTAATAATTAACACTAATTACCTATTAAAAATAAGTTATTATAATACCTTTTGGACTGAAAGAATATGATCATCATCTGGATTATTCTTAACTTTCGATTCTTGTTTAGGAGTCTGAAACAATATTGTTAACATAAATAAAAGTCTATTATCATTTCACTGCATAATATACCCAAATAGCGGTGTAAACATGGCCTTTTGGTGACCCAGCCACTAGTCCACCAATAATGATGTCACGAGTGTCACATAATAAAAATGATTATTTACCTCAATATTGATACAGTACCAAAAACTTATCTGACCTAGTATGGCCAATTTCAATTCCAATTCCAAAAGGCCACCGGCTTAGATAAGTTTGTGGCTCATTACATGACTATAAATGCGAAATCAATGTCAGAAATAACTTACAGAAAGCGAAGTTGGAGTCATTACGTCATCATCATATTCAGCCTCATTGCCAACTATGGATCCTGACATAAGTGATCGCAGCCAGTCTGTAGCATCTTCTGACTGTGGAGGAAGGGAGGGAGGTCTTCCTCCCCCTGTGCGTATCATTTCCTGGCGCTCCCTACAGGCCTCCTGTACGCATTTATTTTAACAAAGTTATTAATAAATTATTATTTACTCACATTAACTTCAGACATAAATAATAATGAAATAATAGAAATTGGATTAACACAAAATAAAAACATGAATATAACAGTACCTTTTTTGCACTTCTTTTCATATTTTCAAACTTATATTTCAATTGTTTGATAGAGGAACACCCAAAAATTACGAATTACTTATTCCCGAATTTGAAAATACTGAATTTGAAAACTACGAAATATTGTAATTTCGAAATTTTTAAATAACGAATTATAAAAATTACGAAATTTAAAATTCCTAATATTATAATCACGAAGATTTGTTATTCCGATTGTTAAATATACGAATGTTAAAAATTACGAATACTTTATTATACGAAAAATAAAATACCGATCTTTTATAATCACTAAAAATTAAAATCCCGATCGGAAATGGGATAATTCGTGATTTAGAAAAAAGCTTAATAAAGTTCAAGGTTGCAAAAAAATTTTACCCGAATATAATAGGTTAAAGTACCTACCTGATTAGTTCTGGTTTTATAGTTTAGGATGCATGTAAGGATTTTTGGCAAAAATACTATAGGAGCGGGTGCGAGCGAAGCGAGCACGGGACTTCTGGGCACCCCGACACGGATAGGTTAGGTTCGAAGGGTATGGCAGAAAGGAGCGCGGCGAGCGGAGCGAGCCCGCTCGTTCTGCCATACCCTTCGGGGTTAGGTTGACATGAATGCATGCCTGCTTGCATGCATGCATGCTTGAATGCACGCTTGCTTGCGCGCTTATTTGCACGCTTGCTTGCATGCTTGCTTGCTTGCTTGCTTGCTTGCTTGCATTCTTGCTTGCTTGCGTGCTTGCTTGCTTGCTTGCTTGCTTGCTTGCTTGCTTGCTTGCTTGCTTGCTTGCTTGCTTGCTTGCTTGCTTGCTTGCTTGCTTGCACGCTTAAGGCGTTTAATAATATTTCTTAATATTTGATTACTTGTAAGTTAAATTCGGGATTTTGATTTTCGGAATATTAAAACTTCGGGATTCGTAATTTTGAATATTCGATATACTAAAAAATCGTACATTTGAAACATCGAAATTATAATATTCGGAAAATTTACTTTCGTATTTGTAATAAATCGGTTGTTTGAAATTTCGTTAATTAACTATTCGTCATTTTCACTATTCGGAAATTTTAAATTCGGAATTGTGAATCATTCGGAAGTATGAAATTCGGAATTTTAATAATCGTCATTTTCAAATTCGTAAATAAATTATTCGGAATTATGTAGTGTACTCGTTTGATAGTTCTTGGTGTTTGGCCAATGGCATTAAATTCTTTTTCAATGGAGCGCCAAGCATGGTCTTTTTGTTTGGCGCTAGTTCCGTCGGTTTTCTTGCACATTAGTACATTTTTGTATTTGTCCACAAGTTGTTGCAATCTATTAATCTCCTCCTTACTAAAATTCACACTTCGTTCCCTGGAAAACAATAATGTGAAATTATGAGTGTCTGCCACCTACGTATTGCATGGAGGACTGAAGAAATTACCGAATATAAAAATGTATTGATATAGCTTATGCATTCTAGTTCTATTTATAATTATTTTATTAAAAATAATCGAAGGTAAAGGCAATATACTTGGTACACATGTGGGTTTTACGTAGGAAAGTTAAACTTACTTTAAACGATAGTCTGTCATCACGGTTTTCGCTTCGGTATGGTCCATTATGTATCCTGGTACGCTAGATATCTTTAAAATTTACAGAAAAACACTTTTTTATTTTCAAAACTCAAACACTCGAAAAACGTAACCTCACAATATCACGCCGTCGATCCGAAACGTCAGATAGGTTGACAGCTCGCGTTACGTGTTGCCATATCAAAATATATTCCCTACACATTTTTAAGGGAAAATATGAAAACACACTTTGAGTGCTCAAAACTCAACGTATGGGTTTTGGCCGTCTTATCGTCAATGCGCTCGAACCCGCCTGGCGAGATTCGATACTCGCCGCACAATCCACCTTACAGCTGTGCGCAACACCCATGCGGTGGGTCCCGGCGTGTAGAACGCGTATGCTCACCAACCCACCCCGTGAGTCGTTTATTTCGTGACGCCTAAGAGAAATATAAAATACGAATTCAAGTTATTTTCGAGATAATGTCAAATGCGTCTTATAAAAAAAAACCCACAAAGTTAGTTATATTTCATTTAATATATTTAAATATTTTTTTGTAACTATGCAGCAGGTAGGTAGATAGGTAATGTATAATTTTTTCATGATATTAGGGACTCGAAAGTCCCCGCAAAAAATTTTTGTGAGTTGTTTGTTGTTGTTATTTCTTAATTATTATCATACATATTTACATATATACAAATCAATTTAAATAAATCAATTCATTATGTAAATTCATTTGTATTTGATTGTATTATGTTTATAGATAGATAGATAAAAAAATTATTTAGCAAAATTGACACACAATACATTGAGATAATATTTTTTTTTAAAAAAAGATAAACAATAACAATGTTCGACATATTAGTAAAAAAAAAAACAATAAAGTAAATTAACAGAAAGACTAATAAGAAGAAGCTAACAATAATAATTATAAAAAAACGTGTGTGTGCCAAACAGTGCTAAAAAGGCCACAGCTCAGCATATGTTTTGCTAGTGTTTAGCAAAACGCTGATATTCTGCTGTGGCCTTAGGTGACAGTATACATTAAAATTTACCATAATCCGTTTATTTTACCATAATCTGATTTAAATATCCTAAATGATATAAAAGATAACTGAAAGAAGTTATTATGAGATCAGTGTTACAGTTGATCTAGTATTTTCTGTTTTATTTTATGATGAACATTGGAGACAATTATCTTTTTTGAAAAGTGGCAAAATCCACGGCTTCACCCTTTGATAAACACTATTTTTGTAGTTTGTGTCCAGTGGGTCGTACAGGCACTTATATTTTCTCACAACATTAATAATTTTCTCTCTTATTTCGAAATCCATACTTAATTTCTTCTTGTAGTTTCGCCAATGGTGAGATCAAACACATCAATTTTGTAAATATTTTCAACTGTCAGTCTTCCTGCTGCGCAGCTAATTGTGTCGCCGACGCATGCAGCAGGGCGGTGTGAACTCAGACTAAAGAAACCCTATGGACATGAAATTGTTGTCTATAAGAAGAATAGATTATGCATTTATGATGAATTTCGGCGGTAGCTTTATAAATATACTTGGGTCTCTTTTTTACTTATGTTTCTACCAGTAAGCAGAAAGAGACAACACTAATTTTGATCATTATTATTACGGAAACTTTTTTCTATGACGTCACCAAAATGCCTAGTTGCGGCCAGTCCGCCATTACTGAGTACAGCTGTCAGTGGTAGGTGATCTGTCAAAGCGCATTGTTTGTTGATATTTTACGGAAATTTCGTGGCATTCGTGTGGTTTAATTGTGAAAAACTGTTTTTGGACGTGACGATCGGTGAGGAGAAAGATGCCGAAGTGCAATGTGATTGGGTGCGGCACCAATACTTTAAGAAAACCGCCAGATATAAAAGCACTAACAGACGACCGGATTTGTACGCTCCATACCGAGACCTTGGTGCCGTCCGGCCAATTTTCGATCGTGTGTACGACAGTCCGCCGCACATTATTATTATTATTGACGGTCCGCTCGGCTCCGCTTCAAACGTTTCGGTGCGGTGCGGTCGTGTGGCGTATCGAGCGCACCGCACGGTCCGGCGGTACGGAGCGTACAAGTCCGGACGTCTGTTAATGCTTTAACATTGCATCGGTAAGTACTGCATATTTCATTGAAATATCTCTGATTTTTTATGTTTCGTAAATTTTTGATGATATGTGTCTAAAATACGTATAAATATTTTTGTTTGTAAAATAGTGATGTAGTTCAGGTTATTCCCATATCGATGATTTTTCTTAGAAGTAATCCGCCTTGGAATGTAAATGGGCTGGAGTGTAGTATAACGGGCACTGACTGAGGTAATCTTTTACTACCTAGTTAAATAAAATAAACACTAGGGTAAAGTGGGGTAAATGCGAGTGTCATAACTAAATTTATAATTTAAATTTCATGCTGCTACTTAGTCTTAAGATGATAAATATTAACACTTATTATAATGTTATTAGGCGTATACAACGCTATTATTTTAGGAGGGTAATAATTGGATATGTGTTTTGTTACCTGTAGGAGACCGCCTCAAAAACTTTCTGCTTCCTTACTCGTATTACATTTACCCCAAGGAAAAGGGAAAATGTAATAATCATGTCTCTTCACTAAAAGATTGTATAGTATACATTGTAGGGGTATTTGCAATAAAATAGAAAAGAAAATTGATAACTTGGATTTTAATTTTTTTAAATAGGTTAACTAAGAAAAAGTTTATAAGTTCAGCTGTAAATCTCTAGAAACTAGAAACTGTTCTTAATTATAAAAGCTATTAATTTGACAATTTATAACAAAAATATAGTTAATTAAAGTTAAAAAGTATTTTTATGAAATAATAATGTCTCTAAACTTGTAGTCGAAATATATTAATCCACGTTTCGTTATTTCCGGGTTCGGCAGTACTCGCACGATGGAATCACTAGTGTGCCCCTCGTATCTGCTCTTCAAATTAATTTTTATTTTTATTCGAATAAAAAAGGCTTTCTAAAAGATACATAGTTGGTTGTTCTCTAGTAATAAATTAAATCAGTAAACATATTTTTTCAGAGTCACGCGCTTCAGATAATAAACAAGCTAAAAGCGTAATGTCAAAAACAAGCTAAACATATTAAAAGACTTAATGAAAAAGTAAGGCGACAAGGAAAAAAAATAGCACATTTCGCTACTATTATAAAAGATTTAAAACGTAGAAATTTATTTAATTCGGAGACGGCCGTATTAATTTAAGACTGTACAGGACCGCAAGTTTTCTGAAGAGACAAATATCAAAATCAAAAGGTTTCCCTTTAGAAAGAAAGTACCTACTCGGAAGAAATCAGGAAATTCGCAATTACTTTGCATTTTTTTTCACCCAAAGCATACGATTTCGTACGTCGTACATACAACACGTGCCTTACCTCATCGTCGAACATTAAGCAATTGGTACCAACATATGAATGCCGAGCCTGGCTTTTGTACTAAAGCTTTTCAGCCTTTAAAAGCCAATGTACAGAAAAGTGATTATCCTGTCCCCCCCTGTGCCCTAACTTTCGATGAGATGGCGATAAGGAAGTCTCTTTGTTGGGATGCACAGAAAAAAACATATTGCGGGCGTGTTAATTTTGGCGCCACTATCGACAGTGACGCGGTCGATGTCGCCAGTCAGTGTTTGGTGTTTTTGCTCAACTCCAAAAACGGAAGATGGAAGTTACCCGTTGGATATTTTTTTATTACATCTATGACGGGTGAGCAAAAGGCCGCTTTAATGGAAATGTGCGTGAAATGTGCACAGAAGTGGGCGTGAAAGTAGTGAGTGTCACATGTGACGGCCTTGCAACAAATTTCACTGTTTTCGTTGCATGGACGAGACGGTTATAGAAATCAAGATGTGACAACATTTAATTGCAGCTCAATTAATGCACATTTTCATTGACCCCTGCCATGCCATTAAATTAATTCGAAACTCCTTTGGAGAGCTAAAGGTGTTTTACGACATACTTGGTAGGAAAATTGACTTCGCCTACTTGGAGCGCCTGCAGGATCTACAAGAAATTGAAGGATTGCACATTGTCATGGTGGCAACCAAACTCACAAAGGCACACATAATGTTTGCAAAGCAAAAAATGAAGGTCCGTTTGGCCACGCAACTGCTGAGTAATTCGGTCGCACGCAGATGCTTTAAATTTTTGTGAAAACAAGCTAAAATTGACTGATGGACAATAGAAAAGAAGGGCATATAAAAATAATGAATGATGTTGTCGACGTCTTAAACAGTCAGTCAGTAAGACCCCCTGGCTGGAAAAAAGCACTTTGTCCTGAAAATATTGGGCTGGTTGAAGCCCTTTTCGATGGAGCCATAAATTACATAAATAACTTGAAGTTGCCGACAGAGCAGCTGCTCGTGAATTCCTAAAGGAAAACGGGGTTTGTTGGCCTCATCGTCGATATGAAGAGTGCCATAGCACTTTACAGGCACTTGATGGAGGACACGAAAGTCCTAAAATAGGTATGTACCTTTGTACGAAGTAAGCCAGGATCACCTGGAATTATTTTTTCCGCAGTAAGAGCACGCGGAGGGTTTAATAATAACCCCAACGCAGTGCAGTTCACAGCCGCTTTTAGCGGCTCTTAATAAGAGCGTAGATACGTGATGGAGGAGTGGGAAACTGCATTCCGCTAGAACAAGTTAATGTACCAACATGTTCTAGCAAAATGGATCCCATTGCGGCTTTGAATGATTTGACAACGAAACGCGAATTCGTTGAGGTTGACACCTATGATGGCAACCTCTACGATCAATTCGTTGGCTTCTTAATCGGTGGTCAGTCAAGGTACGCAGAATATGTGGTCACCTACATCGCTGGTTTTGTGGCCAGATAATTGGCGAAGAACATTAAATGCGAAGTATGCATTTCTTTACTGTACGGAGTTGCAGTATGCACAGAAATATAGATTTGATTAGATGCGGCAAGAGCAGGTATTACGCGTGCCAAACGAAGATAAAATGCCTTTGTCTTTCTTTGTCTCCTTTTATTAGTCAGCGTTGCCTAATTGGTATTTATAATAATAATAATAATAATAATAATCTTTATTTGCATAAAGCAGGGTATGTAGGTTGTTACATTAAAAAAGAAATACAGTGCCATTCATGCTTTGCCAAGTAATATTAGCATGCAAATTTAAAAAACATGAGTCAAATACAAATGTCAATTTCTAATGTAAAATTTCAATAATACGAGTAATATGTCATCTTATTCTTACAATTACAAACATTATATATTTTAAGTAGTTCATAAACGAGTTGTATTTAAGTGTCTCAGTCATTTCTATCTAAGAATTCTTTTAAACTGTAGAACATCCGATCTAATAGCCAATTAAAAACATGTTTTTTAAATACTCTATTATTTAGTGTCTTAAAGTCATTTGGCAATTTATTATATATACGCACACACATTGATATTACTCCCTTGCTATATTTTATTGTTCTCGGATTTTCATCAGTTACTATTCTATGAGGATACCTCTGTGCACGCGGATTCAAATCACATGCTTTATTGAAAATGTCACTATGATTCTTTACAAATACACACACTTCATATACGTAAAGCGATGGTAAGGGTAACAGACCAAGTTTTATAAAAAATGGTTTACAAGATACGTCAGGAGGTAGGCCGCATATTGCTCGGATACACTTCTTTTGCACTACGAAAGCGTTTTGGAAATTAGTACTATTTCCCCAGAAGATGATAGCATACCTTAATGTTGATTCTACGTAAGCATGATAGGCAGTCACAGCAGTTTTTATATTTGTAGTGTTTTTTAATCTTTTTAGGGCATATACGAATTTATTTATTTTGCTACAGATATTATCGATTTGCATTTTCCAATTTAAATCCTGGTCCAATACTACGCCAAGAAATCTATTCTGTTGTACTTGTTCAACTTTGATATTTTGATAATTAATATTCATGTCAATATTATTATGTCTAGTATGTTTAGTAGGATAAAATTGTATATAATTTGTTTTATCCATGTTTATTTTTAAATAATTAAATTCGAGCCAAGATATTACTTTAGTCAAGGTATTATTTATGTCATTTTCATGGTCTTTGAAGTTATTTATATTTTTCTTTGTTGAAACAACAATGGATATATCATCTGCGAACATTACACAATGATGGTTTGTTACATTAGTGATATCATTTATATAGAGCAGAAATAGAATCGGACCCAACACACTCCCCTGTGGTACACCCTGAGTTATATTTCTGTAATCAGACGAGTGCTGGACAATCTCATTATTTTCATTCAGTCTAGTAATTGTAACACATTGTTGTCTATTTTTGAGATATGATGACAGCCACTGATATGTGTTTCCTCTAATACCAATTGCATAAATCTTACGCAAGAGTAAGTTGTGTGAAACAAAGTCGAAAGCTTTGCTTAAATCAAGAAATATACAAGAGGTTCGATTTTTCTTGTTAACATTTGCTAGTATAGATTTCATGATGGAAAAAGTAGCAAGTGCTGTTGATTTCCCCTTCTGAAAGGCATACTGTTCATTACTTATCAATTTAAATTTATTGCAGAAATCCATCAGCCTTCGTAACATACACTTTTCAAATATTTTAGACATGATAGGTATAAGCGTGATTGGTCTGTAGTTGATGATATCATTTTTACTGCCTTTTTTGAAAATAGGTTTTACAATAGAAGTTTTTAATCTCTCAGGAAAAGTACCTGCTGAGAAAGATTGATTAATTAGGTTATTTTTGTACAAATCTCATCATAGCCTTCAGAGTTTGTATTTTTTAATGACAGTACTTCTAGTTTTACTTCGTTTTCAGTCATAGGTTTTAAAAACAGAATTAGAAAAGTTAGATTTATTATAAGTTCCGCTAGTTCTTAGATTAGGCATATTAGTTGGTTTTGATATGTTAGTCATTTCTATATAGTAATTATTGAATGTCGTTGCAATTTCAGTGGGGTTAGTTATTATTTTGTCATTAAATATTATATTGTCAATGTTATCTTTAGGTTTTAGTGCAGAAATCTCGTCATTAATCACGGACCATGTTGCTTTACACTTATTTTCACTACTGTTTATAAATTTAATATTAACATTTCTTTTCGACTTATTGATGCATTTTTCCAATATTTTTGAGTATTCTGTGTATTTGTTTTTGTCCTGTTTAGTTTTATTTTTGTAATACTTATATCTTAAATGCCTTTTGGTTTTACAGCTTACTTTTAAACCGTGACTAACCCACTTTCGTTTGTTTTTGGTTTTATTGTTGATATTAACTAGTATTTTTGGAAAACAGAGATTATAAAAGAGTGATAATAAGTCATGGAAACTATCAAATGCTTTATTTAAGTCAGACTCTTTGTAAACCTCAGACCATGATAAACTAGTTAAACATTCCCGGAACTTTTTTACGTTTTTAGGATTAAAGTCTCTAGTATAAATTTTGTATGATAATGGCTTCAAAGTTTTTCTTTTTATTGGAAAACTCATTATTTGGGCAGTTTCATGATCCGACAAATGTAGAGGCAAAACTGATATAGTAGTGTTTCTTAAATTACTTATGACATGATCTATGCATGTGTGTTTTCTAGTGGGGACATTTATGTGGATCTTAAGGTTATAATTTTTTGTTAAATCTTGCAGGTCAGTTGAAATTTTGTTTTTTACTAGAGTATTAATATTTATATCGCCGGCCAATATTAATTTGGCTTTAGATTTATATTTTTGGAAGACCATAGATAATAGTTCATCAAGCTTATTTAAAAATATATTAGGGTCAGATTTGGGGGTTCTATACACACAAATAATTACAATTTTATTAGGTAGTATTTCCAGTCCACAACATTCGAAGACGTTTGGAGCCGATTGTGCTTTAATAAATGACAATTCTTTATAATGTAAATTATTCTTTAGAAGTATGCAAGATCCGCCTCTTTGTTTTGTCCTACAGAAACTTGTTGCTAAAGTATAATTCTGAAGCTTTAAATAATTTTCGTACCCTTTCTTTATAAAAGTTTCTGTTAGACAAATAGCATCAGGTTCAATCCCCTGTTCATATAATTCTTGCAGAGTAATTTCAAAGACCTCTTTTTTAAACAGAATACTGGCAATGTTTTGGTGTACGAAAGAAGACGAAGACGCTTGATCTGTACAAAAACTGTAACATCCTAAAATGTATACCGTGTTTAAAGCAAATAAATAAATTTGAATTTGAATTTTGAATTTGAATTTGTAATACTGTAAAATTTAATGACTTTTGCGAATGTTTAGAAACGAAAAAACGATGTCTTTTGGTCAGAAGGAAAATAATACGGAATGGTTCCTTTTCTGGGTTGCTTTTTTATTTTTTCTGTATTGGCTGCTTGTATGCGAGCAAAATAATAAGGTATGGTACCTCTCTTGGGGTTATTTTCCTTGACTTTTGTATTGCCAAGACACTGCGTTGGTCCGTTACGCACTACTCTTACTCTACTATTTGTACTCTGACCCAACACTACTTCCTATCGTGTTGAACTCGGGTATACACCGTGCACTTTTAAGCGTCTTACAAACGAACCCCAATGAACCCGTGATATAGAATATCTTTTGCAATGTTATTTGTTTTTATTAAGAACAATAATCTAGGATTTGTTTTAATAAATAATTATTCACCATTTATTTTGAAACACGCTGTATCGCGCACAGACGTAAGGTAGCACGTTGTAGTAGTGAGGTAATAATTTTATCTACCTATGTACTATCTAGGTACTTTCCTATGATGGCAGTGGCCAGTCCAACTTGTCTTTGGCTCATTTCGATCTCTTGGTCCCTTATTTTAGAGTTCTCAGTCAGTGACGCCTTAACCTCTGGGTTCAGACCTGGTGCGTCCAAAAGAGTACAATTCTTAGGAATCGAATATTTCTTGAAAATCACTTCCCTTTCTTCTTTGGTCAATCCATTAATCAGTATGTGGTTGAATCGTTTAGCTAAAACCTCACTGATCTCTCCTTCAAATTTCTCTTTTTGTGTGTATTCAATGCCCAAGGCATCCAAATAAGGGTTCTGTTGTTCCTTTGGTTCATCTGGCAACCAGAAATTAATGTCTAAGTGTTTTTTGTCAGCCATTTGTAACATAGAAATGTTAGCATGAGTATCTCGTACTCAATGGCAAAACTATTGAAGTTGACTCTGTATATAACCACGGAATCATCTAGTGTCCTAGAAAGGAGCACATTGAGTATCTCGTACTCGATGACCGATTACGCCCGGCATCATACGAGCCAGCTATATACCTACACCCACCCATGACAGCAGTAAATTGCGTGATCATGAGCTAGACCAGGTAACATTATGTAATCATTGTTTGAGTATCTCGTACTCCCTGGTCAGGAGTCTTTAAGGGAAAACCTTCACTTTATGACATGTTCACGAGTATTTGTGTAGAGCTTGAATAATCTGCGAGAAAGATTGTTAGTTGAGGTTACTTACTATTTTCGATATTATCCTTATTTCCCTCGTTTGACCGGCTTCGGCTGCGTCGTACAGGACTGCGACTTCTGGTACGGCTATGAACACTCTCCACAGAACTGGTACGGCTTCGATGTGAGCGTCGTCGTCGGTCCGCACTTGGGGACCGGCTCCGGCTAGAACTAGTAGGGCGATTGTGCACTTCAAGGAATTTTACTGTCCGGCAGTCCAATTTTTTACGGTCCGATATGGCACGCCATATAATGTGTATACTAGTTTGTGCACTATACGTAATTTTACCGTCCGACATTTTACTTTCCCCCATTCCGGAACCGGGTGGCGTGAAGTTTCAAAGACAGAGCTACCCTAAACTGAGGCGTATCATCCGAGTAAAGACGGACAAGTGCACAAGCCAATCATCCGTTTTTAGGGTTCCGTAGCCAAATGGCAAAAAACGGAACCCTTATAGATTGGTCATGTCTGTCTGTCTGTCTGTCCGTCCGTATGTCACAGCCACTTTATTCTGAAACTATAATACCTATATTGTTTAAACTTGGTAAGTAGATGTATTCTGTGAACCGCATTAAGATTTTCTCATAAAAATAGAAAAAAAAGGGGGTCCCTATACATAGAACTGAAACTCAAAAAAATTTTTTCATCAAACCCATACGTGTGGGGTATCTATGGATAGGTCTTCAAAAATGATATTTAGGTTCCTAATAACATTTTTTTCTTAACTGAATAGTTTGCGCGAGAGACGCTTCCAAAGTGGAAAAATGTGTGTCCCCCCCCCTCTAACTTCTAAAATAAGAGAATGATAAAACTAAAAAAAATATATGATGTGCATTAACATGAAAACTTTCAACGAAAATTAGTTTGAACGAGATCTAGTAAGTAGTTTTTTTTTAATACGTCATAAATCGTAAACCGCAATTTACCTTTCACTATTATTAAAACATCGATCAAAGTCACAACGAACTACAAAAACTTTTATATTATGTTACTGGCTGCTATGGAACCCTTCATGGGCGATTCCGACTCGCACTTGGCCGCTTTTTTTTTCATGCCACTTCGGACCGTAAAAAATCGGATGTTCGGACAGTAAAATTCCTTGTAGTGCACATTCGCCCGTACTGTTGGATTTACGTCTATTTTTGTGTTTCTTTCTTTTTCGATGCACTTTATTGGCTTTTTAATTATTTTTTCCTCTTTTCCCATTGCCTGAGAACAGATAAAACGAATAACGCGAAAAAAAACCAACTACGCGGGAACGCGCGGAAAAGAAGTGACATTTTGGGGTTGCCATACCAAGCAGGTAAAATATAACCAATCAATCCGTTTCTTTTATTATTTAATATTTTTATTCTAAACGAATCGCGGATTATAACGTGTCGGGAAGGATACTACTCTGTTCAATTCAATTATATTTCAGATCACCGTGAAATAAAATTAGAATCAAGACTTCGCTTACAGGTAAGCTCGTTTAATTCTCAATTTTATCTACCTACGTACTATCTAGGTACAGTGCAGCACATGCGGCTGGACATGTTGACCTTGAGAGCGCCAGTATTCCGTAGCGGTAGAGGTGAATTTCGTAGTGCGAATGTCCAGCCGCATGTGCTGGCTTCTGTACAAACAAATCACAAATTAATCTCATTTTCCCTTCATACTTTTACGGGCTTAGGACCGTCGGAAATATTTATAATTAATTATTATTCGCGTAAATTAGGTTTTAGCAAAGTAACAAAGTAAATTGTTTCAGGCGTATTTAAAAAATAAGAATCAACGGTTATTTACATAAATTACCTCTTAACAAATCTTTACATGTGTTGGTAGGTTCTGTTGTAGTTTGTTCAAACTACCTACCATAAAGTTCTAACCCCCGAACCCCCGTTTATGTGCCATCGTGCTTTCATCCCAAACTATAAGCTTACAATCGCGCAGTAATTGTGCGATGTTACTCTGTTTTGCTATAGCTATTACAGACTGGCATTTCGATATGAGCGGGAGAGCGGGAGCTTAAAGGCAGCGTGAGCAGTTTTGTCTCCCTCCAATAAAGTTGCTGCGATTCCTGATGACGCGACGGCTATAGCGATCCCACGGGTACTCCTTACTTTCCTTAATAACAAATTGATAAGAAAAGTTTTTCCCGTGCCACCAGGAGCATCTAAGAAATACATCGTTCCTATTTCTTTTTCTATAAGGATTTGATTATATATCTCTTTTTGTTCATAAGTGAGTAACACTTCATTGGACGACACCACTACATTCAGAGCACTAAGGTCATAATTGGTCTCCATTAGATATTCTCTATTTTCAAAACTTACTACAGATCTTTTTGGTCGTGGCAATCCGTATTGTCTCAAATCCCGTCCAGCTTGCGTTAATACTGCATCTTCGATCAATAGTAAGCACTTGTTGTATACTTTGTCCATAAGTTGTTGCGTACTGGTTTGCAACACTCTCTCCAGTTGTCTTTTAATGTCTTCCGATAGACTGTCTTTGAATTAACATAACTGTAAATAATTCTCGCAGTTACAAAGGACAATCACACAGCGCTGCTTCTTCCAGAGTTGTATTCCAATGCCCATCGTCTTCGAGCAAACCAAGAGCCTTATGATGCCTTCCGATGGAGGACACCGTTTACAATCTTCAAGTCATCAAAAGATGTGGGTCCTCTAACCTCGTGGAGCAACAGGCGGAGATGGTAACATTCCGTATTGTTAGAATGGATGGTATAGACTCTACCCAGAACATGTCCTTTTTTTATTCCAGGCCAACCTTCTACAGCTTTCCCTCGTTTTCTTCTAGAAAATTGTTTGTTGTCCCACACATAATATACAGGAACTTCATGGTAAAACAAAGCCTTAGCAAAATTGTCTGATATGCAGATTTAGAAAAATGCTAGCAGCGTCGTCTGAGGTGGAGTTGTTATTTTCTCATTTAAGTTATTGGTGGTGAAGTATACACGCTGGCCGTTTTCAAGATGAACAGCGAGTTGTAAGACAGGAGGGGACCTTTCATGAATGGGAAAGCTTAATATTCTCCAGACTGCATCGGAACTGCTTATGTACCGGCCGCTTCTTATTACTCTTCAGGTAACAACGCCCGACCCGCCGGCGGGGGCGCGGCCAGAACCAAAATCAAAATTGATTGATAAAATTGTAAATCAGAGACGGAGCCCCTCAGGCGTCGTCTCCTTCACGATGTTTTTCAATATCAACGCGCTTGAGCCGCCCCTAGACGCGTTGGTATATGACTTTTTTTGGGGTAGTCTTCCGCTCCCCCGCAAGTTCGGTGAAGCTTGATTGGTCGTACCTTTTCGACACAAGCATAGGTCAATTAAAAATACCGGCCGCTTTCGTAGATTTTTACTTCCCCATTCTTATTCTCTATAGTAAAGGCTGCTTGATCACTGCCTTTATTGACATATTTACAAATATATTTAATACTCTTAACCGAACTGCATAACTCCACATTAATATGAGCATTCAATGTACGTAATAGAACAGGATTGTGAGGTACCACCCAGCGATTGTCTAGATCGAAATCATTTATTTTTATCGTGAAGCCGCCGTCTGCTGGAGACCTCCTCCTGTATTGCGGATATCCGCTGTCGCCCGTCTGCGTGTCTTTGAGAAGTGGTTGAGGATACTTTTTACTGCAGCTGCCATCATTCATGCATGGTGATTTCGTGTTTAAACTACCGCAAGGGCCGTGTATCATGTTAGCTTTCACAATATTGTAAATGAGAGGGTCTTGCTCTGGATCAGGTATTTCAGCTCTGTTTACATCGTCTATTTTGTCTGAGGTAATACGCTGGTTAAGCCATATTAATACATAAGCTCAATAAACATGAGGAAGGCCCCGTTTTTGCCATTCTACTGAGTATATAAAACAACGCACTGGTCAAAAAAGATCACCTTTAGTGAGAAGGGTTATTATTTTTTTCACCTTAAATACTCTGGCTGTAATATCATGCCGGTCATGGGACTTTTGACCGGATAAGAGCATATCTGTAAACGTGATAAAAAGGTCTGGACGACCGTACTGACACACGTAACGTGGTCCACCAATAAAAGATGACGGGAGTACTACACATTGACCCAATTGCTCACCATTCGTATCCTGTCTCCCTATGGCATCACGCAAGTGTATATAACTATCAGCTCTCAGCTGGCCTTGGTTCTTCCTGATGTAGTTCAATCTTCCTAATTGAATTTCACTAATGTGGTGCAGTGAGTCATCATGGCTCTCGAGGATAATGTCACGTTTTTCAAATTGCTGATCAACCATTACTAAAGCTACCTCATTTGACAAAGGAGCGTTATAGGTAGGTACCTACCTCTATGGCTATTTGTTGGCCTTCTCTCGGCATTAATGACTACTATATTAAATCTTCGTCATTGCTTTCGTCGTTTTTATTTTTAATGCATTCCAATAATTCCTTCTCAAAAGCAGTGGGGGACGATGTCTTTTTTCGCTTTGGATTTTGCGTTTTTCTGTTTGGTGTCTCAAGTTCAGAGGAACTGGTGCCAGGAATTGCGAACTCGCCAGATGTACTGGTGCCAGGTATTGCGACCTCATCCAGAATGCCTGTATCGATCGACGGAGACAAATTCTCCAAAGATTCTTGTCCTTCTTCACTTGTATTCGAGTCTAGAAAAGTCATAATACTATAATAGGCATACCCTTTTCCTTTTTTAGCACCAGAACCAGACTTAAGCTTTTTGTTACTCGCTTTGACTTTCGTATAGGAATCTCGTGCGGTTTTCCATCGTGCTTGCAACTTTTTTTCTGAAAAATGAAGAATAATTTAATAATGTATGTATTCTATATTCTGTATTTTTCCCACAGGTACTTAGTAAGTGCTGTGAAATTATATGGCAAAGACTGAAAGAAGAATGTATGCCAGTATTCACACGTATGCGATGGGAAGACATTTCCTAACTGTTTAGGCGCAATATACGGAAAACATATATACGGATTATAAGACCTCCTCACAGCGGATCACTTTACTACAATTACAAACATTACTATTCTATTGTTTTGCTTGCAATGTGCAACGCTAACTATGAATTCAACTACATAAATGTTGGAATACAAGGTAAAGAATCGGACTCTTCAATTTTCACCAAAAGCAGACTATATCAACAGATGACGGATGAGCTACTTAGAAATTCCTCCTTCAAAATCATTGCCCATGCTACAAAATAATAAACCAACCAGCACTGCAGCTACCGCACCAATTCCACACGTCATAGTCGGGGATGAAGCGTTTGGATTGTCTGCACATCTCATGCGACCATACGCGCGGTCTATTTCTTTGGATCATACAAAGAAAGTATTCAATTATAGAGCTAGACGTTACATTGAATCAACCTTTGGAATCATGGCTAATAAGTTTCGAATCCTTCATCGTCCACTTAACGTTTCCAGGTAACATGCGACATGCTTCATAAAAGCAATTTGTTTAATGCATAATTTTGTACGAAAAAGAGAATTTCCCGTGCGTCTGGCTTTTGCTATGACCATCAATAAATCGCAAGGCCAGTCATTGCAAGTTTGCGGAATCAACTTGGAGTTTCCCTGTTTCGCGCATGGACAATTATACGTTGCGTGTTCGCGCGTCGAAAAACCATCATCATTATATATTTACGCACCGCAAAAAAAGACAAGAAATATAGTTTATCAGAAAGCTAAATTAATGAACTGTATAACCAGCTACTATGTACAGCAGTGGACATCTTTTGCCCGATATGATGATGATGATAACTGTGTTATATTTAATGTAGACAAAAAATTTGTATTAATTTTGAATTGTTAGCAAGATTTCTTTAATAACCATTCAAAATTTAAACCATGTATGATATAAATTACTTAATGTGTACATGTGTACATTTGGGTATTATGTTGTTACTAATACATATATGTCTGAAATAAAATACAATTTGATATAATTTAAATAATTTTTATTAAAGATATTAATCACAATCATTTACGTTACGAACCATATTTACTACAATTTCCGCGATTGACACTTTAATCGGCAACATAATCAATTACTGGAACAGCAAAGGCGAACCCGGCCTGCTGATAATGTCTTCACTTGGCTCGCCAGGACTTAACGGGCGTGGCGAGAGGCCTCGGTGACTCGGACAAGTCTGGTTGAACCACAATATTGCCGATGTTGTGTTATTATTATTTATTTATTTATTTAGTAATGAAAAATACAGTATATTAAAAAAAAAAGTTCCACAAAACTGCGCAGCAGTTTGTCTGCGGAATCAAGTTTTCTAAAACAAAAAGAATTATAACAAGTATTGGAAGACAAATAATAAGGGTTTAAATGAACTACTTATGAAGACTTATCCTAAAGAGTTTAAAAGGTGCTTTCTTAATCTAATTTTATATAATGTTTTTTGTTGTGTTTTGTGTTGCTGGCTTTCTTCTATCTCCTCCAAATCCTTAAGTTAACGAAAGTTAGGTCTGGGTTGTAACCTCGTTTCCATCGTCCGCTATTAAACGATGGCGGGTCCTTTGGGTTGTGGATTAACGTTAGGTCATTATTCTCTGCCCACTCCTCTACTGCAAGACCATCCGCATTGGTGTTTCAGTAGCCAAAATTTACACTGTGGCTGTTAAAGTCACCCATGATCAACTTAGTGTGCTGGTTGTGGAAATTTCCAGGGGCAATGAATTTGAAAGGCGTGCGTGGAGGCTTATAGACCGAAGTAACTGTGCAGGATCCAGTTTCTACTGTTATAATTTCAATGCCGTCAGTAGATGTGCACTGAGCCGCCTTCCCCCCGGATGCGAACTTCCGAGGACTGTTTGGAAGTCATTAAATAGACTCCGAACTCAAGTTGGCCGAAGCAACGACAATCGCCTCCGGTGGGGATTCTTGGATGGGTTGGAACTGAACCTGCGATGTGAGTGCGGAGTGACCCCTCAGACTATTGCCCACCTAACATCGTGTCCCGCATGCCCTACCACTTGTTCGGCACTGGAGCTGATGAATGCTGCTGACAATGCTATCAGGGTAGCAGAATTTTGGGCCGACAAAATATAGTAAATCTGACTTGCCATCGACACGAAAAGAAGAAGAAGAAGAAGAAATCCTTAAGTTCTTCGGCAGTTAAATTAAGTTCAGAAAATATTATTTCCTCAGATGATGATGACATTGTTGAGTGACTGAAGTTCGGTTTTAAAAGCAGTTGTTGTTTGACTCGCTTTTTCTGTTCCTTAGCCCTATTTAGTCTTATTATTCGGCTCAAATTGTGACCGCACTTGACGCAAAACTTAAAAGTATCAGCGGTTATAGTGAAGCATTCGTCGCATCTTAACAATTGTTGTCTGCAACTAGGACAGTTATTACTGTTGTTCTGCCGTTCAATCCATTTCTTACAAAACGGGCAATGCATTTTAAAAGTTATTACTTCTGAAAAATAGTTTTGAAATAACAATTATATTTTCTTTGAACTACTATTACGTTTAGTAATGTGGCGCAATCGATAAAGACCGAAAAAAAATAGGCATTACCTTATTTGTTAACATAAGTGTCTATAATCTAATAACGTGACTTATGTGACATACAAAATAATTATGAACATTATGCTGGACATGTGTGCGTGATTTACCCACTCTTTCCGCACACTATGGAGCCGATACTTAGACTATCTGAGTACCTAGCATGATCCTAGCATAGCATGAGCCTTATAAAGGCATCATCAGAGCACTTAGCATGATAGGTTTTATGCACACGTTTTAGTGCGAAAATGTATTGAAACGTCACTTAAAACGTGTGCATAAAACCTATCATGCTAAGTGCTCTGATGATGCCTTTATAAGGCTCTGAAATACATATGGTGATACGAAGTTCACCGGGTCATCTAGTACATAAATAAAAGTAAACTGGCTTAAAGCCGAATCGGAGCAAGCGATTTTATTGGCAAAATAAATAAAACAAGAAATTATGTAATGACAAATATATATAAAAAATTCAAACATTACTGAATAAAATTGTTTTATGCAGTCGTTGTCGCATCGAAATGCGATTTCCCATTATTTTGAGGGTCTCTTCTTTCGCGTACGTTTTCATTCTTAAGCTTAAATATCTGTTCGCGATACATTTAATTAGTTCTAATTCATGCCTTGATTCAGTGGTGAGAGATGGTACTGGATGAGGAATATCGTTTAAGCGAGGATAAAATTGATGTATGATGACGGTTATCATATATTTTTTCGTAAAATTTTGTTCACATTGGTGGGATAAGGTAACAAATAATTTTTCAGTGAATTTTACAATATCAAACACTATTCTAGAAGCATACTTAAAGTCCACCTTTGTCGATGAATGTTGTAAACGATGAAAAATTACAAATATCAAGAATATCGTAATTGTGGTCTTTTTGATCTCTTTTCGTTAGCAAGGCTGCTTTACAATACTCACATAATATTTTGGCTGTCATTTTTCCTACAATATAACCCGCTATATGATACAATATATTGTTCTTAAAATCTGAAACGTTTGTTCTCTCTATCAACTGCACCAAAGAATATTGAATACTGTCTTCTTTATTTTGTTCAGAACTCGAGACTTGCAATGTTGACTGTGATCTTTTTGCGCTCCTAAACTCAAGTATAGGTGATTGTCATCAGTACAGTTAGCATTGATACTCGGTCGTATGCTGTTGCGAAAAAGTAATTTGCGAATACATGAATTGAATGGGTTATCATTTGTACGTCCACAAGCTCTAACACATGAGAAAAATAGCTCTAAGTGATCTTGAGAAGCTTTATGCGTTAGAAGATATTTCAAAGCATTTTCTTCAAAAATATCTGTTGCCAGGTTTGTATAACAATGCGTATCAATTATCAGACCAAGAGCAGGAGTTTGTCGTCTGTGTGTTAAAATATTTTCGCCATTGACTTTTAATTTTGACAAATAATCTCTGGTTTCTTGAAAGACATTCAACCACATTTCTTTGTTATTTGGGCGTAACGGAGACTTAAAACCAGTTCCAAAAGAATTTTTTGAATCTAATGCATCGAAAATTCTGTCTAAATACCTTAGATACTCAACGGTGGCCTCGCTATCGGCAAAATCTGGATGTCCAGAAATTCTTAAAAAATCAAGTGTATCGGCTACCGAACTACTGAGGACTTGGACTGCCAACCTAACATTCATCTTACCAAAAAAGTTGACATGAACAGGATACATCGCGAAGTATGAATTTAGCAGACTTATTAATTTAGTTTCATAAAAGTAACACTACAGATTTATCTTTAAAAATTTTCATGGTATGTATTGATGTTCTTACAGCAAATAAATTGTTTTCTTAGAAGTAAACTTCTGAATCGGATATAAACTAGTAGAAAGCATCAACGAATGTGTGAGGTAATAAAACAAAGTACTAATTTTCCAGAAACTACTTTATTGAGATAAATGAATTTTTGAATTTTGTTAAAAACATGTGAAGCTACGGAAATTATACAATGAAAAGAAATCAACTGAAACAAAGGATTAGTTTTGGATTTACAAGATTTAGAACTTAGTTAATTTCAAATTGACCGATTACCAACGGTATACACTAGATTTTTTTGTGCCAAAAGAATATCCATTGTCGATTTTTTTATTATAGTGTTTAACGGTTGACGCATAGCATACCCAGCCATAAGAGTTAAGTCGTGGAACGAATTCATAGCTAAGCTGCCCATCATCACACGGTGGAACGTAAGATTCAATCTTGCATATCCAGCTGATGCTGTGTTACTGCCGAAGAACCCTGCCGAGGAAACAACTATTCACTATGTTGCAATTGAAAAGTATTTGGTAGCAAAAGCAGTCAATGCTCACAAGAGGTTCCAATGAGGGCTACCAGCGCAACTAGTACTATTTTTCCCAAATTGATTCCAGAGCTTCTGAATTGTCACTAAATAACTAGCACTAGGACGGGCTTTTATATAATTTGAGAGGCGTAATCTTTCTTATCAATTGGTTGACTTGAATAACAACTTTAATTAGTTCTAGAATAAAATGATGATAACCATAACATGAAAATCATCTGTCTGCAAAATCTAGAGCCTTAGTCTAGCAATTTTCCTTCAGAATCCCTGACACGTGATTATTTTCCGTTACAATTCAGGAGCTCTGGAATATGGCCGGGAAAATTGCGCTAGTGTTTGTTCTTCTTGTTGCTATCTCATGTGAGTATTGTCAGTGACTGAAGAAGTATAGAAACAAATTTTTTTATTAAGCTTCAGGATTATTATATAAAGTTATTTATTGCAGGGATCGAAGCAGCACCAACTGATTACGATTTCGACCTAAGTGAAAAAGATCCTATAGGATTTATTGAGTGCGGAAGAAATGAGTACTATAAACGTTTGGCGTCAGCTTGCCAACCTACTTGTGAAGAACCAAAACCTTTCTTCTGTAACAAAGTAAGAAACTTATTTTGCAGAATATTTTTGTATTCCTTTGTAGTATTTGATGAAGGTAATAATGGCTGTGTCAGACTGCTAGTGCAAGGAAGGCTACGTAAGGGACTCTACTCGGAATTGCATTAAAAAAGAAGATTGTCCTTCCCATAAACATGAGAATAATAATGCAAACAACATAATGAGTGAAGACGAGCTTGATAAAAATATAGAAGAAGTTTTTGGAACTCTTGAAAAACCCAAAATGAATTTCCATTAAATTTTGAGCATGGTACAAATTTATAGTAGTACTTTTCCAATTATTGTACACTCAGATATCAAATAAATGGATTGATAATTATTTTGATTTTATTTATTGTTCCTTTTGATTACTTGAGCAGAACTATGACTTCATAAAATTTAAGATTAAACAATCTATTGAATTATTTTTGTTTGTTCTGAAACAAGTAATGTTCTGCCAACAATACCAATGTTTAATAGTGGCTAAGAATTAAATAACTAATTAATTCAACAGCGCGTTAGTTACATACTACAGATTTTCCTTAAAAAACTTATGGTAGGTATTGATGCGTTTGAAACAAATAAATTGGTTTTGCTCGACCATTAGCTTCAAACAAACTGATAAAGAACAAACGAATGTGTGATAAAATAAAACAATGAAATTTCACGGAAACTACTTTATTTATATGTAGTTATAAAAGCATGAACGATTGTTATGAAAGTTTTTGCAAAAAATTTGTTACTATAGATATTATTAACTTCAATACATTTAAAAAATGGTATTGAAGTTTCAGTAACTAATCAATGTTACTCATAGGTAAGCCATCTGTTGCTATTTGTAATTGTCTTAACATATCTGCCGGAGGTGTTTTCTTCAGTTTCTGTATGAACATGCGGTAGAATGCACACCCAGTCATAATAGTAATGACCTGGAACTAGTTGCCAAATAATATATCCGCCAGCACATTGTGGAGATTTGTCAGATTCGTAGCATCTCCAACCTTCAAAGTTTAGTTGTGGGATGAATTCCCAGCGAATATCTCCATCAATAGGGCATAGTGGACCGTTAGAATTGTTTTCTGCATATTGAGCTAATGCGTGGCCAGTGTTACTTCCGAAGAACCCTGCCGAAGAAACAACTATTCACAGTACTGTTGCAATTGAAAAGTATTTCATAGCAAAAGCAGTCAATACTCACACGAAGTTCCAATCAGCGCTACCAGCGCCACTACGACTATTTTTCCCAAAATTATTTCAAAGCTTTTGAATTGTCATTATTTGTCATTAAATAATTAGCGCTGGAATGGGCTTTTAAATCATTTGCAAGATGCGTAATCATTCTTATCAATTGGCTGATTTGAATAATAATTCTGACTGGCTCTGAGGATGTCCTGAGTTGATATTAGAGCTTTTGACGCTTTTAAGTTATTTCTAACAGTCCTAGAATTAAATCATAAAAACCATAACATGAAAATCATCTGACTAGTACACATGCGCCATCTCTGATAAAATAGATCAACTTTGTTTTAAAATCTAGAGCCTTAGTTCAATTTCATAGTTCAGGAAAGTACCGCGACCGCGGGGCTCCAAGTGCAATTTTTCTTCAGAATCTCTAACACGTCATCGAGTTTTGGGATTTTTTTTTTTTTAATTTAAACTGTTTATTTCTATAATTACAAAAAATTAAACATTAAACAAGACCTGAAACCTTAAATCTATAGGGTTATGCGTGGCCTCGTTTTGGATCTGTTGCTCACGCTGTTATTAAGTTTACATAGTTATTTTGTTCTATTCTAAATTAGTTTTGCGTTCAACATAACGTTACATCTGTTAGGTAATAATTACATATTGACTGTGACACCAGCGCCTGTAGGCGCGTCCGTTCCCTCATTAAAAATGTCTTTTAAGAAATATCTTTTTAGAATGCTTTTAATTTGCTTACAATTTTTATTTTCTATTTTATTTATAAGTATATGAGGTAGTTGGTTCAGTAGTTGAGGGACGATGCACCTCCAGACCCTTCTGCCGTAGTCGTTACAATATTTAGGGACATTATAACATTGCATTTTTGATAAGTTTTGTCTGAGATTAGTTGGCCTGACTTTCTTTTCTAGTGTGTTTATATTATTGGCGTTTTCACAAATTATCATAACCTTAACCTTATCAAATACATTCATCACATGACAGTATTGAAATAGTTTACTATAGTCGCTTTTATATTTATATCTAACTTTAATAGGTACAATCGTTTTTAATAATCTTATTTGCAAATTGTAAATTCTTTGAAGGTAAGTTTTGTATGTTCTGCCATAGCATGAGATACCATAGTTTATTACAGAGTCAGCCATTGCCATATACAATAATCGTAATGTGTTATAAGGTAGTTTATATTTCAGAATGCTTAGTTTAGAAAGTATAGCTCGTAACTTCTTACATATCAGATCAATGTGAGGGCCCCAGTTAAATCTCTGGTCGACCTTTAGACCCAAATACGTATGTTGTTCTACTAATTCTAATGAGTTGCAGTTACAGAACTTAGATTGTGCATGCATACATTGGTGTTCGTGGGCCACTATTCGTGGTGTACAGTTAGTTTTTTAAATAGGACGAATGAACGTGCAGTAGCTTGGTTTTTTGGTAGTTAATAGACAAGCCAACGTCATGTGCCCACTTACACATCAGGTCGAATTCTTTTTGCATCATGGTTTGCGCAGTGTCTACGTCTCGGTGTGCTACCACAATACAAGTATCGTCGGCAAACTGGTATACAGAGCCGCGCCGAAGTAGGTTACACATATCGTTGACGTAAATTAAATATTCGGTCGGTGCTAAAATGGAGCCTTGCGCCGACAGTTTTAATCAATCACGCGGTGGTTTGACGGATGTTCAGCATATGACTGATAATATTGTAACCTCATTATTGCGTCCGTTAACCACAAACAGTTGACTCATTAATTTAAAAGTATGATGAAATGTTTTTGTATAAAAGGGCGCGAGTTGCAAATTATTTACAGTAACAATTCAGAAGCTCTGGAACATGGCCGGAAAAATTGTGCTAGTGTTTGTTCTTCTTGCTGCGATCTCATGTGAGTATTGTACGTGATTGAAGAAGTATAGAAACAATTTTTTTTATTAAGTTTCAAGATTACTTTATAAAGTTATTTATTGCAGGGATCGAATCAGCACCAGCTGAAAACAACGATTTGTCCTTGAGTGATGAAAATCCTAAGTGTGGAAGAAATGAGTACTACGGCGAAGGCGGGGGATTTTGCCAGCCTACTTGTGAACAACCATATTATCCTTTGTGTATCAGGGTAAGAAAATTTCTTCGCAGACTATTTAAATTCTTCTTCTATTGCTTCATGAATTTAATTATTATTTCGTGTGTTTCAGTTTGCTGTGCCAGGCTGCGCATGCAATGAAGGCTACGTAAGGGACTCTGCTCGGAATTGCATTAAAATAGAAGATTGTCCTCCTCAGAAATATGATGATGATAATAATAACAACACAATGACATAACGAATCTGATGAAAAATAGAGGAAATTTTTGGAACTCTTGAAAAACCCAAAAAAGAAAAGCCCATTAAATTTTAATCTTTTCACAAATTTATAGTAGTTTAGTACTTTTCCAATTATTGTACACTCAGATATCAAATAAATGGATTGATAATTATTTTGATTTTATTTATTGTTCCTTTTGATTACTTGAGTCGAACAATGACTTCATAAAATTTAAGATTGAAAGATGTATTAAATTATTTTTGTTTGTTCTGAAACAAGTAATGTTCTGCCAACAATACCAATGTTTAAAAATAGCTAAGAATTAACTGACTAATTAATCCAAGAGCTTGTTAGTTAAATACTACAGATTTTCCTTAAGAAGCTTATGGTAGGTATTGATACGTTTGAAACAAATAAATTGGTTTTGCCCGACCATTAGCTTCAAACAAACTGATAAAGGACAAACAATTGTGTGATACAATAAAACAATGAAATTTCACGGAAACTACTTTATTTAAAATTTATTTAGTTATAAAAGCATGAACGGTTCTTATGAAAGTTTTGGCAAAAAAAATTGTAACAATAGATATTGATATTCAAATAATTGTACTCAGATTTCAGTATCTAATTCTGATGACGGAAAACCCTTAAACCGTAGCTACTCCAGCTTACACCAGATTCATGTGTCCTTTTAGTGTTTGTTTTATTTAGTCTAATGCACACCCATTCATAATATGTAGTTTTAATTTTGAAATTTTTGCCACATAATTAAATGTATCCGCCAGCACATTTTGGAGATTGTTCAGATTCGTAGCATCTCCAACCTTCAAAGTTAAGTTGTTGAACAAATTCCCAACGAGCAATTCCATTATCAGGGCATACTGGACCGTTAGAATTGTTTTCTACATACTCAGCAGATGCTGAACCAGTGTTGCTTGTTTCCAATTCTTGATTAGAATCAATAGCCTCCTCATATCCACCGGAGATTTCTTCTTCAGTTTCTGGGTGAACAAAAGGTTGATAGCACATCCAGTTAAAATAGTTTTGACCTGGAACTGGTTGCCAAATAAGATATCCGCCAGAGCATGTTGGAGATTGAGTGTATTCGTAGCACTTCCACCCATAAAAGTTTATCTGTGTGATGAATTCCAAACGAGCTTCTCCATTAGGACATGCTACACTGTTAGGATTGTATCCTGCATATCGAGCTGATGCGTGGCCTGTGTTACTGCCGAAGAACCCTGCAGAAGAAACAACTATTCACAGTACTGTTGCAATTGAAAAGTATTTTACAATGCATGTGCTCGAAAAGGAGCGTTTTCTAGGCAGCCAAACAGTGCGGAAAGTAGTACTTTTCCGCACTAGTGCTTTTTACTTTTCAGTTTTTTTTTAATTTTTGCTCAAGCTGTCATTCAGCCAGTCAACCTAACATTTCAGTATTTGAGATATTTTTATTACCAATTGTTACTAATATAAAGGGAACAATAAAAATAACAATTCAATAAACGCGTTTATAATTAGTATTTGATTTTTATTGATAAATTACGTTCAAATATTAATTAAAAATTTGCGTGGCTGAATAAATTTTACTCATTGCCTTATTGCGATTCGACAGCTTTGCACATGCGCAGTAGATGTTTTTTTCAGCGCGAATGTGTTTTGTTTATGAAGCCCGTCATTTTATACGCCTTTTTAATATAACTGTTTTTTTTCTTGCACAATGCATTGTAAAATCTTGTATGATACACGTGCGAAAGATGATTTCCGACTCGTGTCGGCTTATACACTCGCTCGCTTTGCTCGCTCGTGAATAAAATGACACTCATCGGAAATCACATACTTTCCGCACTAGTATCATAAATAACTTAATAGCAAAAGCAGTAAATACTCACACGAGGTTCCAATAAGCGCTACCAGCGCCACTACGACTATTTTCCCCAACATTACACCAGAGCTTCTGAATTGTAACTAAATAATTAGCAGTGGGATGGGCTTTTTTATCATTTGCGAGGGGCGTTATCACTCTTATCAATTGGCTGACTTGAATAACAACTCTGATTGGCTCTGAGGATGTCCTGAGTTGATATTGGAGCTTTTGACGCTTTTAAGTTATTTCTAACAGTCCTAAAATTAAATCATGAAAACCATAACATGAAAATCATCTAACTTGCCATCTGTGATAAAATAGATCACCTTTGTTTCAAAATCTAGAGCCTTAGTCCAATTTCGTAGTTCAGCAAAGTACCGCGTGGCTCCAAGTGAAATTTTTCTTCAGAATCTCTGACACGTGATCGAGTTCTGGAATGATGACAGTTTTAATCAATCACGTGGCTGTTTTAACGGATGTTCAGCATGTTACTGATAATGTTGTGACCTCAATGTTTTGTCAGTATGCGTGGAAATTTTGTTCCAACAGGATAACCGTGACAATGCTAGTAATGACCGACTAGAACCAGTTCAAACCGGTTTGATCTGATGTCACTTTGTTACATCAGGAGTACGAACAATTTAAGTTCTAGATTATTGTTGCTATTCAATTTAGAACACGTGTAAGCTTTGTTTTTCTGGAACTTGCATGACCTGGTCTGCTATCAATTCCATTGAAAAACAAGCTGATGAGCAGACCTATGACATCGACTTACTGATAATGAACTATTATAAGCAAGTCCAGTCTCATGAATCTTCAGTCGAGCTTCAGACGCTCTGGCATCATTTTCAACAAAGTAATTGTCTTGGCTGTGATCATTGGAACCTCAAGTGAGGATTGTTCATCAAATAATCTAATGTTTCTTCGAACTGTTTCTAAAACAACTTTTTCTTTTGCAGTGGTTCAAGCGTATCCAGCTGAAAATTACCCGAGTTCCCCACCTATCACTCATCTGAGATGTCCTCAAGAAATTTATACTGAAATGGTTTACACCGATACCACTTTCGTCACAATGGATAACCCTTGCGATCTGAATGCGCGGAACATCACGTTCATCAACTGCAGATTCATCGTTTTCCCCCAAGCTTTTCTACTCTATGGCTCCAATGTTACTCTGATCAATAACGTATTGATCGGTGATTTTCAAAGTATTCGTATTATCGCTGATAGGCTTATCTTGGCGAACAATACCTTCCAAGGCAACAAATACCTCGGAAATTTCCAGTATCATAACACGACGACACTGACTATGAAAAAGATTAGCAATAATTATACCGGCAACACACAGTGTCATTCATGAGACATTTGCAGAAGACATTGATGAGCTTGAAAACCATTTTGAGGGTTCAGAACAAAATCACACTTTGAATGCTTTGGACATCACCCAGTTGAACAACGAGTATTTCGGTGCCAAGCAAAACCATAACGCAACTGCAGTTAATTTGTTCCGTGCTCGTAATGAGTATTATGGTTGCGACCGAAGCCATTCCACTAATGCGGGTCTTATACTAGATCACTACAACCATTACGTTGGACTTCGGATGGCTCTTAACCAATCTGGAGAAACTGGACTGATCACGGACAAATCTGCTATTGGTCTAGAAGATATCTGTGCAAGATTAACTCCATCGGGCCAGAGGTTCAGGGATTTCGAGAATTCTACTGACCCGAATATCAGGCGTATGTATTTGACAATGATACCTATTGCAAAACAACCTTTGAATCATAGTTTTCTTTTGAATAATTAAGTATAGAATGAGCATTAGCAATAGAACTTCAAAAACTGTACTAATTCAATAGCCCTATCAGCATATTTCTTCATATTAGAGTTCAAATTTCAATAAACCGGTTACACATATAAAAACTTTTCATTTGAAATCCTTACATCTTTTTCCATACAAAATCATTTGGGATTCGTTAATATAAGAAAATTGCAATTGGTCCAATTGTGCATTGAACAAACAATTATTGTCTTAGCATATGACCTTCGAGAAGAAATATTTAAAATAAATATTCCCGTACTGAAAAAACAGTATTTTCTGCTTAGAATATATATTGTGCTGAGAACAAAACTTGGTATTGCTCTAGCAACTATACTTGGTATTTCTTCTAGAGCAACACGTATTGTTGCTAGAACTATACTTGTATTGTTATAATCAAAATACTTTAGTAATACTGTTGCTTTTTGAACTGAGTCTCAATTTAAGAACTTCTAATCTTAAAAAATTTTTGCAATTAGATTCACTGAGCTCTAAATTATTTTTCAAGATTGTAATATTCAGCGGAACCCTCAGAATTACTGTTGGGATTTTTAAAAACACGCAGAAATTTTGAACGTCATAGCAACAACCTTTTTAATTTTCAGGGTTTTTTTTATCTATTTATGTTTGATTTTCAGTGATGTATTAATTGTTTCTAGAACATGTATTTTTGATACTTGAGGCCGTAATTAATTTGAGTTTCTTATAGCTTTTTGAACAATGAATCAAAAGAGTGAACAATTGTTTCCAATAGAATTTCTAAGACATCTCAATTAAATGGTGAAGATTAAATAAAACAATTCAATTATTCAATGGAATATTTTATTTTTTTTGTTTAAACAAATAACGTAAAATTTTATGCGCCAATTTAAATTTTATTATTAATTAGCATTGTTCCAAGAAGTTATGACATGTTATGGTTATGATAGTGATGTTGACTTCATTAATTGGCAGAAAAACAAGTTTATCAACGTCCTGTTTGTTTCAACAATGTGGTGTCGAAGGGTCAAAATTGTTAGACGTCAAATTGATAACAATTGCATCATACAGTTCAAAAATTTAACAAGTTTTCAAAATTTTAGAACCGATGATAAGTTTCGAGCTCTAACACAATCTCGGAAATTTTTTTGAATAGCAATTTAGAACTTTTGTAAATTTGAACAGTTGATTTAAAGAATGAAAACTAAAATACTAAATTTGGCTCAATTCCGGGAGCAAATGTCACATGTGTTGGCACAATTTGAATTTTAGAATTTGTTAACCTTGTGCACTATCAATAATAATTCCCGGGTGTCATCACCATTATCAATAGTCACATGATATTCAACTGTCCACCTCTCCCACGCTATAAAACCCAGTAGTTCCCGATATAATATTCTTTAGTCGTGTTCCAAACGCTCTCGCAGCATGAGTTTCAACGCAAAAGTAGTTGTGGTGCTCGAAATCGTGTTTCATCCCGCGTCACACATTATATTTTTCATATAAATTGTATTAAAATTATAAGTTTTAATGTCTGTAGCCAATTGAAATAAGATCATTTCTGACTAATAGCGAATGACATTTTTAGGTTTGAAATAAACAAAAGCTGCTCTGACAGGATTGAAAATAGGACTAAAAAAAATGTTTGTGCGTATTAATGTACACACGGAAGAAGTGAAACTTCTTTATGACAACATCACTTCTCGAAAAATAATCAACTATTTTTAAATTATCAGAAATTGGCTAGATGAAGCAAAATTAGATAAAATTTATGCAAAAAAAAAAAACATTTCGATTTTTTGCAATTAAATAATAGTAAATAATAAAAATATGGTAATTTTTTAATTCAGGTGGCTACTAGGTTTATAAATTCACCTAGTATGAATGGAATTAATTATAAAACTAATTTTTTTGTTATAAATCGCAGTTTATAAATTTTTAATTTTACCGACGCCGCCTCGCTTGTCAGTTGGTAAGACAAAGACAGAGAATGTACCTCTCACTCACAAGAAGCGGGGCTCAACGGACTGAAATCTTCGAAAATCTTCGGAAATCTTCGGATATCTTCGGAGCGTTACAGAAAACGTGACGATTTTTTTACACTGCTATAAAGTTTCTCTCATACGCCGATAAAGAAGGCAGAGTTTCTGCCCTAGGGAAGAAAATGATCGGTTATTGCCCGGCAATAATCGCATTAGTCTGAAATTGTCTTGTTTCAATTGGCTAAACAGGCATTGAAACTCGCAGTTTCAATGCAGGTTATATGAAAAAAATTATAAGATATTTATTGAAGTGTTTTTTTCTAGGGGTCCATGCAAAACCACCCTAATGGAAATGTCATGACTGTGAAGAAAATAGCGGAGGTGACCAGACTGGTGCTATTATTAATCAGCACGATGTCAGTTTTGAAGATGGCGACATCACAGGTATAGACTTTAAGCAAAAAAACGTCAAATTTGAAGGAATAACATGTTTTATTCCTACAACCCTGAATCCAATTGATCACAGAAAATGAATCAATGTAACATAGAAAATTATGTACAACATCAAAATCAGAGCACATGCTCATAACATAATTATGACCTCTTATGACGTCAATGCTAACTAGGCTTATCAATACCTATTGAAGTATTCATGAGGGAAATTCCATTAAGTACGTGTATTAAACAGGTCAAACAATAACAAAACTTGGATCTGAACTGATAATGAACCATATAAAAGCAGAGACAATATTTCAGATTTCCCAGTCGGATCTCAGACGTTCTAACACAATGTTCACTGTAATTGTGCTCACTACCCTCATTGGAAACTTTGTTCTTCCAGTCCGAGGAATACCGCTAGACCATCTTCGCTGCTCTGACATCACAGAAGACTTGACGATTGCAAACACCAATTTTTCATCAGTAGAAAATCCTTGCGAAATAAAAACGGATAACGTTTTGCTGATGAACAACGTGTTTCCAAGTGAGAACCAAGCATTCATGATCATCGGCAAGAACGTCACGCTAATAGGTAATAGATTCCTCGGTGCTCACCAAGATCATTACATACTTGGAGACGATGTGACGTTGTATGGTAACGAATACGATGGAAGATATCAAGCCCATGAAATCGCAGGAGATGAAATTACTGTCAAGGACAACAGATACTACGGTAATCTTCAGAACCATAAAGTGATGGGGATTTTCATCAACGTGACGAAGAATATTTACGACGGTAATCAGCAGAGTCACTGGGTAACTGCAGTTGCGTTGGAGCAGATTCCTAAATATTCTGACCTAGATTTGAATTCTGATGAAGGTATAGTTGGATCTAACGTCACCATAATTAGCAACGAGTATTCTGGTAATCAGCAAAATCACCATGTGGAAGGAAGTAATATCGATAAGAAAACAAACAAGTTTAACGGGTCTCAACAGAATCATTACGCTGCTGGATGTACAGTTAGGCACATAATGAATGTATACACTGGAGTTGAAATCAATCGTAAGGTTAATGCGTCTCATGATGAACAGATTGGGAATTTGTTAATGTGAATACAAGTATGCGTTATCATTTTTCAGTTGTTTTACTTCCCTATCCCCTTTCCGTTGTAGTTTAAGGGCCATGATTTTTTCAACTGTGGAGGTGTAACATTTTAAGAAAATCAATTTTCAAGTCAAATTTATTAGTTGGTAAGACAAAGACAGAGAATGTACCTCTCACTCACAAGAAGCGGGGCTCAACGGACTGAAATCTTCGAAAATCTTCGGATATCTTCGGAGCGTTACAGAAAACGTGACGAGTTTTTTTACACTGCTATAAAGTTTCTCTCATACGCCGATAAAGAAGTTTCACTTCAAAAATGATTGCAACTTCACTCAGCGGGCAGAAAATGATGAGTTTCTGCCCTAGGGAAGAAAATGATCGGTTATTGCCCGGCAATTATCGCATTAGTCTGAAATTGTCTTGTTTCAATTGGCTAAACAGGCATTGAAACTCGCAGTTTCAAAGTTTCAATGCAGGTTATATAAAAAAAATTATAAGATATTTATTGAAGTGTTTTTTTCTAGGGGTCCATGCAAAACCACCCGGATCGAAATGTCATGACTGTGAAGAAAATAGCGGAGGTGACCAGACTGGTGCTATTATTAATCAGCACGATGTCAGTTTTGAAGATGGCGACATCACAGGTATAGACTTTAAGCAAAAAAACGTCAAATTTGAAGGAATAACATGTTTTATTCCTACAACCCTGAATCCAATTGATCACAGAAAATGAATCAATGTAACATAGAAAATTATGTACAACATCAAAATCAGAGCACATGCTCATAACATAATTATGACCTCTTATGACGTCAATGCTAACTAGGCTTATCAATACCTATTGAAGTATTCATGAGGGAAATTCCATTAAGTACGTGTATTAAACAGGTCAAACAATAACAAAACTTGGATCTGAACTGATAATGAACCATATAAAAGCAGAGACAATATTTCAGATTTTCCAGTCGGATCTCAGACGTTCTAACACAATGTTCACTGTAATTGTGCTCACTACCCTCATTGGAAACTTTGTTCTTCCAGTCCGAGGAATACCGCTAGACCATCTTCGCTGCTCTGACATCACAGAAGACTTGACGATTGCAAACACCAATTTTTCATCAGTAGAAAATCCTTGCGAAATAAAAACGGATAACGTTTTGCTGATGAACAACGTGTTTCCAAGTGAGAACCAAGCATTCATGATCATCGGCAAGAACGTCACGCTAATAGGTAATAGATTCCTCGGTGCTCACCAAGATCATTACATACTTGGAGACGATGTGACGTTGTATGGTAACGAATACGATGGAAGATATCAAGCCCATGAAATCGCAGGAGATGAAATTACTGTCAAGGACAACAGATACTACGGTAATCTTCAGAACCATAAAGTGATGGGGATTTCCATCAACGTGACGAAGAATATTTACGACGGTAATCAGCAGAGTCACTGGGTAACTGCAGTTGCGTTGGAGCAGATTCCTAAATATACTGACCTAGATTTGAATTCTGATGAAGGTATAGTTGGATCTAACGTCACCATAATTAGCAACGAGTATTCTGGTAATCAGCAAAATCACCATGTGGAAGGAAGTAATATCGATAAGAAAACAAACAAGTTTAACGGGTCTCAACAGAATCATTACGCTGCTGGATGTACAGTTAGGCACATAATGAATGTATACACTGGAGTTGAAATCAATCGTAAGGTTAATGCGTCTCATGATGAACAGATTGGGAATTTGTTAATGTGAATACAAGTATGCGTTATCATTTTTCAGTTGTTTTACTTCCCTATCCCCTTTCCGTTGTAGTTTAAGGGCCATGATTTTTTCAACTGTGGAGGTGTAACATTTTAAGAAAATCAATTTTCAAGTCAAATTTATTAGTTGGTAAGACAAAGACAGAGAATGTACCTCTCACTCACAAGAAGCGGGGCTCAACGGACTGAAATCTTCGAAAATCTTCGGATATCTTCGGAGCGTTACAGAAAACGTGACGATTTTTTTTTACACTGCTATAAAGTTTCTCTCATACGCCGATAAAGAAGTTTCACTTCAAAAATGATTGCAACTTCACTCAGCGGGCAGAAAATGATGAGTTTCTGCCCTAGGGAAGAAAATGATCGGTTATTGCCCGGCAATTATCGCATTAGTCTGAAATTGTCTTGTTTCAATTGGCTAAACAGGCATTGAAACTCGCAGTTTCAAAGTTTCAATGCAGGTTATATGAAAAAAATTATAAGATATTTATTGAAGTGTTTTTTTCTAGGGGTCCATGCAAAACCACGCGGATCGAAATGTCATGACTGTGAAGAAAATAGCGGAGGTGACCAGACTGGTGCTATTATTAATCAGCACGATGTCAGTTTTGAAGATGGCGACATCACAGGTATAGACTTTAAGCAAAAAAACGTCAAATTTGAAGGAATAACATGTTTTATTCCTACAACCCTGAATCCAATTGATCACAGAAAATGAATCAATGTAACATAGAAAATTATGTACAACATCAAAATCAGAGCACATGCTCATAACATAATTATGACCTCTTATGACGTCAATGCTAACTAGGCTTATCAATACCTATTGAAGTATTCATGAGGGAAATTCCATTAAGTACGTGTATTAAACAGGTCAAACAATAACAAAACTTGGATCTGAACTGATAATGAACCATATAAAAGCAGAGACAATATTTCAGATTTTCCAATCGGATCTCAGACGTTCTAACACAATGTTCACTGTAATTGTGCTCACTACCCTCATTGGAAACTTTGTTCTTCCAGTCCGAGGAATACCGCTAGACCATCTTCGCTGCTCTGACATCACAGAAGACTTGACGATTGCAAACACCAATTTTTCATCAGTAGAAAATCCTTGCGAAATAAAAACGGATAACGTTTTGCTGATGAACAACGTGTTTCCAAGTGAGAACCAAGCATTCATGATCATCGGCAAGAACGTCACGCTAATAGGTAATAGATTCCTCGGTGCTCACCAAGATCATTACATACTTGGAGACGATGTGACGTTGTATGGTAACGAATACGATGGAAGATATCAAGCCCATGAAATCGCAGGAGATGAAATTACTGTCAAGGACAACAGATACTACGGTAATCTTCAGAACCATAAAGTGATGGGGATTTCCATCAACGTGACGAAGAATATTTACGACGGTAATCAGCAGAGTCACTGGGTAACTGCAGTTGCGTTGGAGCAGATTCCTAAATATTCTGACCTAGATTTGAATTCTGATGAAGGTATAGTTGGATCTAACGTCACCATAATTAGCAACGAGTATTCTGGTAATCAGCAAAATCACCATGTGGAAGGAAGTAATATCGATAAGAAAACAAACAAGTTTAACGGGTCTCAACAGAATCATTACGCTGCTGGATGTACAGTTAGGCACATAATGAATGTATACACTGGAGTTGAAATCAATCGTAAGGTTAATGCGTCTCATGATGAACAGATTGGGAATTTGTTAATGTGAATACAAGTATGCGTTATCATTTTTCAGTTGTTTTACTTCCCTATCCCCTTTCCGTTGTAGTTTAAGGGCCATGATTTTTTCAACTGTGGAGGTGTAACATTTTAAGAAAATCAATTTTCAAGTCAAATTTATTAGTTGGTAAGACAAAGACAGAGAATGTACCTCTCACTCACAAGAAGCGGGGCTCAACGGACTGAAATCTTCGAAAATCTTCGGATATCTTCGGAGCGTTACAGAAAACGTGACGAGTTTTTTTACACTGCTATAAAGTTTCTCTCATACGCCGATAAAGAAGTTTCACTTCAAAAATGATTGCAACTTCACTCAGCGGGCAGAAAATGATGAGTTTCTGCCCTAGGGAAGAAAATGATCGGTTATTGCCCGGCAATTATCGCATTAGTCTGAAATTGTCTTGTTTCAATTGGCTAAACAGGCATTGAAACTCGCAGTTTCAAAGTTTCAATGCAGGTTATATAAAAAAAATTATAAGATATTTATTGAAGTGTTTTTTTCTAGGGGTCCATGCAAAACCACCCGGATCGAAATGTCATGACTGTGAAGAAAATAGCGGAGGTGACCAGACTGGTGCTATTATTAATCAGCACGATGTCAGTTTTGAAGATGGCGACATCACAGGTATAGACTTTAAGCAAAAAAACGTCAAATTTGAAGGAATAACATGTTTTATTCCTACAACCCTGAATCCAATTGATCACGGAAAATGAATCAATGTAACATAGAAAATTATGTACAACATCAAAATCAGAGCACATGCTCATAACATAATTATGACCTCTTATGACGTCAATGCTAACTAGGCTTATCAATACCTATTGAAGTATTCATGAGGGAAATTCCATTAAGTACGTGTATTAAACAGGTCAAACAATAACAAAACTTGGATCTGAACTGATAATGAACCATATAAAAGCAGAGACAATATTTCAGATTTCCCAGTCGGATCTCAGACGTTCTAACACAATGTTCACTGTAATTGTGCTCACTACCCTCATTGGAAACTTTGTTCTTCCAGTCCGAGGAATACCGCTAGACCATCTTCGCTGCTCTGACATCACAGAAGACTTGACGATTGCAAACACCAATTTTTCATCAGTAGAAAATCCTTGCGAAATAAAAACGGATAATGTTTTGCTGATGAACAACGTGTTTCCAAGTGAGAACCAAGCATTCATGATCATCGGCAAGAACGTCACGCTAATAGGTAATAGATTCCTCGGTGCTCACCAAGATCATTACATACTTGGAGACGATGTGACGTTGTATGGTAACGAATACGATGGAAGATATCAAGCCCATGAAATCGCAGGAGATGAAATTACTGTCAAGGACAACAGATACTACGGTAATCTTCAGAACCATAAAGTGATGGGGATTTTCATCAACGTGACGAAGAATATTTACGACGGTAATCAGCAGAGTCACTGAGTAACTGCAGTTGCGTTGGAGCAGATTCCTAAATATTCTGACCTAGATTTGAATTCTGATGAAGGTATAGTTGGATCTAACGTCACCATAATTAGCAACGAGTATTCTGGTAATCAGCAAAATCACCATGTGGAAGGAAGTAATATCGATAAGAAAACAAACAAGTTTAACGGGTCTCAACAGAATCATTACGCTGCTGGATGTACAGTTAGGCACATAATGAATGTATACACTGGAGTTGAAATCAATCGTAAGGTTAATGCGTCTCATGATGAACAGATTGGGAATTTGTTAATGTGAATACAAGTATGCGTTATCATTTTTCAGTTGTTTTACTTCCCTATCCCCTTTCCGTTGTAGTTTAAGGGCCATGATTTTTTCAACTGTGGAGGTGTAACATTTTAAGAAAATCAATTTTCAAGTCAAATTTATTAGTTGGTAAGACAAAGACAGACAATGTACCTCTCACTCACAAGAAGCGGGGCTCAACGGACTGAAATCTTCGAAAATCTTCGAAAATCTTCGGATATCTTCGGAGCGTTACAGAAAACGTGACGATTTTTTTTTACACTGCTATAAAGTTTCTCTCATACGCCGATAAAGAAGTTTCACTTCAAAAATGATTGCAACTTCACTCAGCGGGCAGAAAATGATGAGTTTCTGCCCTAGGGAAGAAAATGATCGGTTATTGCCCGGCAATAATCGCATTAGTCTGAAATTGTCTTGTTTCAATTGGCTAATCAGGCATTGAAACTCGCAGTTTCAATGCAGGTTATCGCAGTTTCAATGCAGGTTATATGAAAAAAATTATAAGATATTTATTGAAGTGTTTTTTTCTAGGGGTCCATGCAAAACCACCCGGATCGAAATGTCATGACTGTGAAGAAAATAGCGGAGGTGACCAGACTGGTGCTATTTATTAATCAGCACGATGTCAGTTTTGAAGATGGCAGACCTGTTGTATTACCTAATGTTTATAGTCCTAAAGTCGATTATCCGAACATCATTTTCCTAATATTCGATTGTCCTAATGTTCGATCATCCTAAATATTGATTATCCTACTGTAATAATTGTCCTAATATTCTTTAGTCCTAATATTAATATCACTAAAGTAATAAAGTTTGAAATTCCTAATTTTGATCCTTCTCTACTAATAGAGATATATAAAATATCTAAAAAATCCTCGGTAGGTTGAATAGTAATAATAAAAAGAATAAGTAACTGTTACTCGTAAATAATTTTACTATTTAGGTAGGTATTACAATAATTTTAAATTCGTGGCAATAGCTGTTCAAAATTCGCATTTTGTATACTGACATTGATTTTCAATAATAGTTTTAATTCTCTTCATTTTGTCCAAATACTCGTAAATACTTCCTTTTTTCTGAGCTGGAGGAGCACCACTAAAACTTTTTTGTATATCAGAAATACCGTCTTTGATTTATTTAGGACTATACATTTTAGGAATATAAACGATTATAACTATGGGCATTAGGGCTTACCATAATTAGGATGAGAAAAAATAGGGCAATGAACAGTAGGAGTTAAAAAAATAGGACAAGGATCATTAGGACAATCGATACTTAGGACTAAAATGTTAAGGAAAATAGAAAGTAGGATAACAACTTTTAGGGAATACAATAGAGAACCATATCTTATCAAAGACTTCGGACATGAATCCTACATTACAATTATGTGTAGATAACATCCTTCGTAAAGTTGCAGGGTGCGGAAGACTGATGTTATTTCTTAAAAAAATGTAAGCTTTTCCTGAATAAAAGTACAAAGTCAAAGCAAAGGACTTTAAGCTATCGCTGTACCTAATTCCTCGGCTAGATTTTGTTGTATTTATTTTCTCGTGGATATTTTGGAAATTCAGTTCAATCATGTCTTTTACCTCCGAGTAACTATTACATTTCTTTTTTATCAATGCAAGTTTTTTTTTTTTTTTTTTCTAGCCCGTACTGTCCCACTGCAGGGCAAAGGCCTCTCTCATCTCCTTCCACTTTTTCCTATCCCGAGCTATGCTCTCCCACTCCCCAGAGTACGCATCCAGCTCGTCTCGCCACCTCTTGCGGGGCCGACCACGACCCCTTTTTGCATTTTGAGGCACCCAATGGTTAGTTCTTTTGGCCCAGAGTTCAATCGGCATACGGGTGACGTGGCCTGCCCAGTCCCACTTTAAGTGGGCAGCTTTCTGAGCCACATCGATTATTTGTGTCTTGGAGCGCAGCGTCGTATTTCTAACTCGGTCAATTAGTCTTACACCAAGTATGCTACGCTCCATATTTCGCTGGCAAACCTTGAGTTTGGTTTTTTGGATGTCAGTCAAAGCCCAAGTCTGTGCACCGTAGGTAAGGATGGGTAAGATGCACATATCCATGAGTTTTCGTTTTAGTGATAACGGCAGTTTACCTTTAACTAGATCTTTCATGGCCCAGTAGCTCTTCCAGGCATTTTCAGTTCGTCTTTCGACTTCCTTATCATATGCTATTCTTTCCCCATCCACTTCTACTACTTGCTCGGCGCGATTTGACATGAGCTTGGTCTTTGACATATTCATCCTCAAACCAACCTCAAGGCTCTCTTTGCTCAGCTCTTGCAACATTTGTTGAAGCTCAGTAGTCGTCGAGGAGAAGAGGACAATATCGTCCGCGAAGCGAAGATTAGTTAATCTCGCTTCGCCAACGATAACGCCTCTATTTTCCCAAGCTGGTGCTAATTTCCGGAATATTTCCTCTAAGGTTGCGGTAAAAAGTTTGGGAGACAGTGGGTCACCCTGCTTGACCCCCTTTTGAATTGGAAATGATGGTCCAGGTATTTGCAAACTGACGGCAGCACTACTGTTGCTATATATATTCTTAATCAACTGTATGTAGGTTTCGGGTATATTTTGGTTATGTAAGGCTTTGTATATTGAACTATGGGTAAGACTGTCGAAAGCTTTTGAATAGTCAACAAAAGCTAAATACAATGGAAGGTGGAATTCATGGTATTTCTCAATTATCTGGTTTAAGGCGTGAATGCAAGTAATGATTTTAAATTGTCAATTGTAGTATTACGCCTTTTCAAGTTTTAATTTTTTTTTCGAGGAGTGATTATATTTTCAGTTTGAACTGATTTGTCTAATTCTTCTTGCATTTTCTGTTTTTTTTCAGGTGGTTCCGATGTAGATGGTTCAACTAATTTTATGCTACTAAGAACATAAATAAAATACTCTTCTCAGCTTCAAAAACCTAAAACAATAATTTACATTAGTAGGTGGACAAAAACCCATTGTTCGAGACTATCTTATATATAAAATTCTCGTGTCACACCCTCGGTTTTTTCCCCTTGTCGCATGATTTTTGTACGGCGTTGCGGAATAATGGATTAGAAGCAGTATTGAAATAGTATGAAACTGATGCCGTACAAAATCAAATGACCAAATTCACCCTGGAAATTGTCGGAAAATATAAAAAAAAATCCGACTTTTTGGCGCACCATTTTTTTACGGCACTACGCGTTTTCTTATTATTTTTCATGGATCTATCGATGGTAAGAATGCCGTACAAAAATATATGACCAAAATGTACTCACTCTACCTGTACTTTTGAATTCTCACCTGCACTCAGTTGGACAGCTTACAAGTGACGGCATAATGCTGAATCTTATTATTTTATGCTCTTATATCGTTCTACATAGGTCATCTGGTGGTTCAAATGACCCATCATTTTTTTAACACGGGCCTGTAGTCTATTCCTTGTTTTATGATTTTTAAGCTTATTTTAAAAGAATAAATATTCAAACTCAATGACCACCTTAAAAGGCCAATCATTGTACGTCTTTCCTTATATCGGAAAATGTTGGACTTTGGACACAGCACCAATGTTATTAGTTGTTATAGTGTCAGAATAGGTCATCGACTTTCATAAAAATGGAAACATCGACGGCACTGCGTTGCCTTTTAATAGTTTTTTGGACTTGTTGACAAAATCTTCATCTTTAAAATGTAGATTACATACAACTGACGTTTTGGTTATTTAGCCAGGTAGGTAACTTTTCTTTCCACTTTTCAGCAACAGATTCATCCTTAGGCATCCTGTACAGCAATAAAATACACCTGAAGTAAAATTACATCCTTGCCATTTTAAATACCTACAAGGTCTTGCTAAATATTTTTATATTAAAATATTAAGAGTCGTGGTAGCCAAGTTAGAAGAACGCTTGACTCTCACTGTGTGGTCAGATTTAAATTCTAGCAGGTGCCTAAACCAATGATTTTCAAATTTGTTTTCAAATTCTTGTTTGGATCTTCATAACATACAGTTTCACATATAGGATTAATAAACTATCATTATTAAACTTCAACCATCGAAATATGCAATATTAGAGAGTGAAATAAAAACGACAACCCACTCATCTCTAACTCCAAAAGGCCCATTTATTCCCAAATTACCTTTAGCGTCGACACCCTACTCAATAACCAACAAGAAAATCTAAATAACAACTGACCTGTGGCAAGATACGCTTCAACCAGGATACCATTCTGTTTTACATCCATTCACGCAACAAAAGTAAGTACACCATTTTCACATGGATAATGATAAATTACGTTCGAAAACAACACCGAAATTCTGCCAAGAAATAAAGATCTTAGAAAGATAGCGGACATATTGCTTTTTTTATTTTTTTTACCTTATGGAAAAGGCAAAGGCTAAAGACAAAGTTGCTATTTTAGGATCAGAAAATTCTACTTATAATATCTTATAATGCTTATTTTTATTCTATTTTTTGCCTAAGCACATATGAACAAATCTTAAATAATTATTACATTAATTTATGAATACATTTTTCAGTTAATAATAATTAAAATATAATATTTCAAATTTTGAGAAATCTACTACTCACTACCAAAGCAGATTTTATTTTAAACTGGCATACTTGCTAGACAAGGACGCACTACTATTTTAGTTATCTCACCTGGCTCGTTGTTCTACTTATACAACTGACAGGGAAAAAGTAACCTTATCAATAGTATATTTCAGTGCAAATTTGCAATCATGAAATATAGAAGTACGCGATCCAGGTTTAAATGTAAATCTGTGCACGGGAGTGCCCCCGCTGAGATGAGCAAAAGGGCATGGCCGTACCATCCTTTTCTCGAAGATATTCGAGCCGTTTTCGACTCCATGTAACTCCTTTGCGAAAGAACTAAAAAGGCCAAATTTTTTTGATTGGATGTCTATTTTTTGAAGGCATCTAAAATTTTTTGCATAATAGTCATACGCTCATTGCCTTGATACATATCAAGTTCATGAGCAATGAATTTACAAAACATAAGATTATTAAGTGTAATGTTTTCATCGACTTCGGTAATATTTGTCTGGACATAAACATTTTCGCTACTGCATGTTTTAATTTTTTTGTGGGGACTGCAATTTTTACAATAGTCATCATCTTCCTCTTTGTTTTTGTTATTTTTCTTTTGCGGTAGTTTTACTGGTTATTTCTCGAGGCATTGTGTTTCGTTTTCAGTAAAACAAGGTGGTGACGGCGGTGGTGGTGGTTCGCGATCTGAAAAATATTGCAAAAAGCAATGTAGGTATTAAAAAATTAAGTTTATAGAATATTTTTTGCAACAAATACCCAAACATCCTGATTATTCGACATAAGTTGCACTGGTCGATTGCGACATAACAATAGGTACCTACCTATAAATACTGCGAAATAACTATAACATCAGAATTCATGCTCAGTAGCCTAGTCTCATTCATAGAATAGCTCTTATATTATAGCTACTACGATGACCAAAACGCTACTGAACCTAGAGCGCGCACGGCGGCGGCGGCGAGGCGCGCGCGGCGGCAGGCGGCATACATCAAAGGTCTGTTTGAGCGATCGAAGCGGCGGCATGGCTTTTGACTTACGCCGCCGCCCGCGTAGCTCTTACTGCCACGAGACGTGAGACGTGACAGCTGTTGAGTATTACCTATCTATTACGTACCTACCTACGTACCACGTTCTCTTGCGGAGTAGGCAGAGAGGACGGAATGCCAAGTTTTGCGAGTTCAAAACAGCATCTCTTTATGAAATGACAAAAATACTATTTTATATGAAAACACAAGTGTGTGACGTGACGTCACCTGCTGGTACGTTGGCGGGTATCAAACTACTGATTCATTTTATTGTATCGCTTTAAAATAAATAATTCAAATATTGGCATATTTAAAAATTCATGAATTAACCAAAAACTTAATTTTGGTACATATTAGTTTTGCCCGTAGATGTTTTGGATTTTTTGATGACCCTGTCAAATACCCTATTATTAGGTAAATAAAACCAATTTGATATAGTCTAACTAACCTGGCATATCATACGTAAGACATTCGTCGTCGTCGTAATCTACGACTTGAGCATCTGTCCATTCTGTAAAAAATAGGTATTTTTAATTAATTTTAAAAAGGTACCTACTTATTACCTACATATTTTCAATCATAAACATGACGAAAATATTCAGGAATAAGTCATACATATGGAATAAGTCAGTTTTTATTTGTACCACTGTGACAGTGGTACAAATAAAAACTGACTTATTCCAACCTTATACTTGGAATAGTTATGCTAAGAATAAGCTAAGAATAACGCGATGACAATTTCTTACTTATAAACTTGTTGTAACGTTGGTTGGCATAACTATTCCCATGTTATGTCACAGGCACAAGACGGCAACGTCGCAATTCATAGATAAACTTTTAAAAAAGAAAAATATTGTCAATGATAACCCTGTTTTTGCTGTCAGTTTGAGAGTTTGACGTTTCCGGTTTCAATTTGTTCGTGGTAATTTTGTCGATTTGTTAGATAAATACGTATATCTTTATTAAAATGCAAAATAATAAAAGAGAACGCTGTATTAATTGGGAGCAAGAAGAAAAGGTATGTAGATTTGTGGATATCGATTTGAACTTTGAAACACACATGGTGATTCAGTGCTTTTGTTAGTTATTAATCAATGCTTCTTGTGTTCGATTACAGCAACTTTTAAGATATATATTACGACCATATCTATCCATAGTGGAGAACAAAGATTTAAGTACAAACACAAATAAGGAAAAAATGAAGGCTTGGAGCGAAATAACAGAGAAGTAAACAACATTTTAAACAAGGTAACTTTATCTCAAAAACCTTACTACATTGAATCAAAACATGTGATATTTTTCAGATTCAATCTAGCAAACGTAAGGACGAGAGACAAAAAACAACTAATCAATCAATGGAAATGTGTTAAATTAAATTCTAAAAAAGAGTTGTCATCCTACCGGCGAGAATCATCAAGAACTGGAGGTGGGCCAAAACCACCATCTCCTTCTCCAGATACAATGGAAGTGGCAGAGATGATACCTCAGGAGTTTGAAGTTGATTTCAATGAATTTGACTGTGATGGTGTCCAGGTAGGAATTTAAGATAGAATTATATGGAGCTGTCTACGTAGACACCACTAAACATGCTAATTAAGTGTGTTATTAATTGATATTATTTTCATTTTAGAACATAACAAGTGAAATTATTTTGGAAAGTATTGATATTGAGGAACAAAAGAAACCCAACAATATTAATATCAGAATTGACAAGGTAATATGCTGATTTTTTTATTTATACATCATTCATATTACCAATCCTAGCATATGTTTATTACAATAACATGTGTAGAGCATAGCACCCTCATCATCATCATAACAGCCCATAACAGTCTACTGATAAGACATAGGCCTCTCCCCAACAACATCCGCAGGAAGAGTTGGGGTGGCCCTATTCTATGCCGGGGACCGCACAGCATCTTACCTGGCATGTCATGGAAAGCGTCCAAAAACGGTTTCTCTGGCATCTATCATACAGTTGCTTTATGGCCCAAAAACTTCCAAATTACTCAGAGAGGTTAAAATATTTTGGTATTGATTCTTTGTCTGACAGAAGACATTTCCTTGACAATGCTTTTTTGTGGAAATTGCTCCGAAGCCGATTGGATTCTCCAGGCTTGCTCGGTTGTATTAACTTTAATGTACCCCTACGCATTCCAAGATCAGGTAAATACGTACCTTTCTGCGAAAGACAGGCTAAGTCCAATCTTGGTCATTTTTCACCCATCAATAGGCTCATGAGACAATACAATAGTTTTTTCAGAAAAAACGATTATGATATACTCACTGATTCTATGTCTGCACTCAGGAACCTTATTCTACCTCACAAAAAAAATATCTCTTCATAAATTGTTACTGCTACTTTTCGGTGGAACCACAATAAATAATTTAATTTAATTTTAATCTGTATTTCTTCCTCAACTGTTTTTTTATGTGCGTTCGAGAGCACGCTAAGCTTAGTACTTTATATAACATGTACAGAATAGGGTGTTATCCTACACTGGGTTGAATGTGTCGAGCCGGTCGACCTGTTGTTATTTTATGACGTCGTCGTGGCGTGGCATATCTTTGTCCAGATACATACATGCATGCCGTTGTTGCCTTTAATTAGGGTTACATTTAGTTTTATACCAGTGATTGTAATATTTAAGCATGTACCTGATGTAAACTCTGTTGGCAACCATAATAAATAAATAAATAAATAAATGTCAACTTAACTACTAAACCAATTTTGATATGGACATAAATTAAATTTAATTTTATTTTATTAATATTAGGAGAAACTGGGAAGATGGCGTGGGCCACAGTGGTAATATGACTTAATAATTTCTTAATTCTTCTAGGATTTTCCAAAAGAAGTAGTGAAAGATGATGTTGCACCTTTAGGCGAGCATCTAGTAACAACCCCAAAGAAATCTACAAAGAAAACACCGGTATTATATTTTATTATCTCTACTATTATAAAACTGTAACAGAAGTGTATGTACATTGAAGATATTTACAAAAGGTCACAACGTGGTGTTTACTTGTCCCGAAGTCAAAATCAAACATTTTTAGGTTTATCGTCTGTTTGTTCAAGCATCACCGAAAAAGGTCTAGACTGATTTTAATGTAACTTTTTGTTTTTTAAACACACAGCTCAAACTACTGAACGGATTGCGATGAAATTTGGCACGCAGATAGTTATTATGACGTAGGCATCCACTAAGGTCCAAAATTCATCCCCTAAGGGGGTAAAACGGGGGATCAGAGTTTGTATGGTTGTGGTTATATTAGATTAGATAGACTCGGGCGAAAGGCGAGCAGCCGCTTGTTAATTTGACTAAATTGTGGCAGGTATTCACGAACCGAGCTTAAATATTATTTTATTTGTTACAGAAAGCAAGCAAAGATAGTTTTAGCTTCGGGGAAGCCACATATGCAGATATGCATAGCTTTCGGGTTCTTGAAAATGAGCGTCTTCAAAAGGAACATGAACTCAGAATTAAGAATATGGCTGAAATACACAGCCAAGCAATGATTAATTTAAAATTGCAAACAGAAATACTTGATAAAATGTTAGATTGATATAATAAAAACAAATAGATAATTCATCAAACATGTTTTATTGTTTATAACTGAAATGCTAAAATACATAAATTAAGGTACCAAAATAACTAAATTGTTGTTTAAAAAATAAGGTGATTAAAAGCAGCTGTAGTGAGTAGCCGGATTATCTCAAAAAGGCATGTCTGCAATTCATAACAGCGTGTCGGTGCGTATGTATGTATTATATAAGTGGATAAAAAATTAAAAGTTTTCTTCAATAAATATTGCTCTCACTGCAGCTCCACGCAATGTGTTTTGATGCAAGGTTACTGTTGGCGGCTGAGGCAGGATACGGTTCGCAGTTGAGGGAGCTTCATCATCATCATCATCATCATCATCATCAGAGGCAGGTTCCTCATTCAGTTGAATGGCTATATTGTGCAATACTGCCAAAGCTACTATATACATCTTGGTGTTCGCTAAAGATGTTCGGAATCCAGACAGTAAACATCTAAATCGATTTTTCCAAACACCAAAACATCTCTCCACAGTATTGCGAGTTCTAATGTGTGCATAATTGTATGCTTCTTCTTTGCGATTGGTTGGGTTCAGTAATGGTGTAAATAAATAAGGAGTGCAAGCATAGCCAGAGTCTCCGAGTAATCTACCATGAACTTGCTGCCTCTCAAAACATAGTTTTAATCGGCTTTCATTGAAAATACGTGAGTCATGTGTGCTGCCACGCCAATGAGCAACTATATTTGTTATTTTCAATGTCGCATCGCACACCACCTGAAATTAAATTAATAGGTGAAACACAATTGCAGTATGTATGTTGTTTCAATTAATTATAGGTACATTCTATAAATGTATCTTATCTTTGGGGTTCGTGCCCATCGGTCCCGAGACACTTTGACCCATTGGGATCTTTTGTGTTGTTCTCTGTTCTATTTAGTTTGACCTAGTGCAACAAAGATCTAGGCCACCAATCTAGATATGTCGCACAGGGATAGGTTCCTGATCTCAAGAAAGCCGTGCCCAGGAGGCTCATGTGCTTTCTGGACAGCGTGTCATATTCACAGAGAAATTTCTATAAATGTATACTAAGGTATAATGTTCTGCTGAATAGCTAGGTACACACAGCAATACAACAATAACCTATCCAGGTGGGTAAAGATTATATGCATTTGCAACAAAAATGGAAAACTTGCTACATTGCTTTCCCTGTACATACCTGAACATTCAAGGAACTGTATGATTTACGATTAATGTAATATTGACCACTAGGTCCTTTTACTTTAGTCACTCTTATGTGAGTACAGTCGATGGCACCGACCACATTTTTAAAACCAGCTATAGCTTCAAATTCTCGGATAACTTTCAACTGGTCATTTAATGTTATAGGCATTTTAATATAGTCTAGTCTTTTCTCTAATATTGCCCTTGCTACTCGATGGCATACCTACTGTAGAGACAGACTGCTGAGTTAGACCGTGAATGTCTGCAGCATCATCTTGCATCTGAAAGGTTTCCAAAATAATATAAATAAGCTGTATGTGAGAGATATAAGAATTATTTGATGTTCAAAACCATATATCATGCAAAATAATATTAATAATATGAATATGTACGAAGTAAAATACTTGAAAGGTACCTACTTGGTTGCGACCCCAACATCTCAAAGCTACCAATATCTGAAGAACAGAAGATAAACCACCCCCACGTTTGTCTTTAAATAAATAATTACCAAATAATTGGTCTAAAAACATAACACCAGCCTTAGAAAATCTATATTTTCTACGAAATTTTTTATCACTATACATATCGAACGGATTTTTCCTCATTTCGTATGTTTTGACGTTTCGTACACGGTGCATTTGATTTATTAAATTATTAATTTGCTCAACTTCTTCTATTGCTCTGATTTCCATTTCATCTAAGGATAAATCTTTTAAAAATGAACACGTAAACAATTCAATCAACCAGTAAGTTTTAGGTTATACCGGACTTATACTAGGGGTGTCGGCCGGAATAACACTAGTTAGAAAAGTTACGCCGACGTTATACTAGGTTTAAGTTATTCCGGGTTTATAAGTAGAAATTTTGCTTATTCTTAGTTTATACTTGGTATAACATTTTACACCACGTTTATTTGTACCACTGTCAGTAAACAAACCTGTTTCCTTTACTTGATTCTTCATCGCCATTAGAATTATTTACTATAAAACTTAGGTAGAGCAGATTGAATATTAAACTGATCTGCCGACAAACAAACAAAGTGTCTTGCCCGAACGCCCGAACCGCCCGAACGAACCCGATCAACTGATCAACCTCAATGGTAGGTACCCCTACCATGAGTTGCTAACGTAACTTACGCGCTCGATATCGACTACGTAAACGTGCATTTAGTATGGAATTAAAACTACGCCATCTATTGACAGTTATCTGAAGTAAAATTTCTCCATACTAAATGCACGTTTACGTAGTCGATATCGAGCGCGTAAGTTACGTTAGCAACTCATGGTAGGGGTACTGATCGGTCGACGCCCGACGGTCGCTTCGCTCGCAATGACTGGCTCCATCTGTTGCAAGGACTCGAAACGTTCTTATTAGTAGTTTAATTCGTTTTTTACCCAATCTACTAATAATATTTACGTAAAAAAGAAACTCAACTTCGTAACTTGTAAACACCTTGCTTGCAGTTTCAACTATCGATATCATGATGCGCGCAGCTCCACGGCAAGCCGCCATCTTAGTGCCAGACTGACTTTAGGTGTGCACGTCTTTTTCGTAGGTACCTATTACAAGTCCACTCTTTTTTTCCTTAGTCTGAGAGACTGAGAGTAAAATGCGGCATAATAGTGCATCCAGAATAGCAATTTATTGCAAGTACTCCTGATGGTCTTATCAGAGACGATGCTGTGATAGAGGTAAAGTGCCCATATTCTGTCGCTAATTGTGTCATATCACCAGAAACAATCGACTACATAGAACTGTGTGAAGAGACTGGACAGTGGCGACTAAAAAGTCAACATGATTATTATGTTGGAAAGTTGGTAAAATAATGTTTGTAATTATTTAATTTTCATCATTTAATTATTTAATTTGCATTTAAATTGTATTTTTATTTTAACTTAATTTTTATTTTATTTTAGTGTATTTTATTTTAACTATGGGTATTACGCCTGAAATAAAGATTTATTATTATTATTATTATTATTATTATCAAGTTCAGGGACAGATGTTTTGCACAAATAGATCTTTGTGTTATTTTGGTATATTTACTTTCAAGATTTCATAATTATAGAAATTAAAAAAAATGAAAATTTCCTAAAATTAATGACTGAACATATTTCCAATTTCTATGAAAAAGTGTATAAAAAATTGTTTTTGTTGAGACATTTTTATAATATAAATATTTAGTATTCAGAAATAAAAGCCTTTATAAGATTTATGCATTTTTATTCATAATATTTGAACGAAAATTTCCCAACATGGCAATAACAAATGTGATGTCACTGGCAGGTAAAGTTTCAGTTTGATTCATGGCCTGCCTGGGTCAAGATTTTGTATGTTTTCAACATGTCTGTAATTCTTTCCACATGCACTCTTTTACTTGCAATATTTCTATCTCTTGTAAGAGTATCTGGGTTTATTTTATTACCTTTCTTAAAGAAAGTGGGCATGTTTATCTTGACACCATATGATATAAAAATATCCTGTACATTGAGTCTTTTATCAACCATGATTTCATCATTGTTATCAAACTTATTAAGAATTGAACTTCTTTCAATTATTTGCCGATTAGATGCAGAACCACCATAACAAGGAGAAATGTAGGTTATAAGACCACTTGGTGCCATACCTATAAGACATTTAATGGTATTTCTGTTTTTGTAGGACGAAAAGGTTATTTGCTGCGTTGTTGGAAGATGGGTTTTTTAATAGGGCATTCAACTGCATCTATTATAACTCTAATTTTTGGATACTTATCATTAAAATCTAATGGCATATAATATGTTGCAGTATCTCTGTCTATCCACAAATCAATAGTACGCTATTGTATGGCCATAAATCGTATTCATGTTATGAAAATATTTGTTACTTGTTTAGTTGTTGTGTTGTAAGTCATAGCTATGTTCCTCAAACTCTCGGTATCTTCTAAGAATTAACAAAGTCATACAAAATTGTTCTAAGGCATCAAGGTGATCTGGTGGTATTCCATAAAAATAGTTTAGACTATTCACAGCATTTCCTAAACTATGAAATACACACATCAATTTATCGAACGTTTCCAGACCTGTGTAAAAATGTATACCATTGGTCTGATTTTTGTAATTATGGACACTAAAAATAGGAATTCGTCCGCAAGTTGCACAACTTTTTACTACAGATGCTGCAGAGTTTTGCAAGTTGTCATCTATATCAATTTCTTCATGTTTTACCTCAACATCTTCACTAATTTCTATGTAACTTGCTACATCTAAATTACATCCTGTGAAGCAGTCATCTTCTAAAGGCACTTGTCTTTCATTGCTGTCTTGTACACACAATGGATCTTGAATGGGATCATCGATAGCTGTGCCTGTCATTAAATCGGGTAGCTCCAGTACAAATTGTATAGGCATCTCTGCAACAAATAACTCTTTGCTACTTATTTATTTATAAACAGCAATTAGCAGTTCCACAATATACAATACCTAACAATTGTTTCATACATTTTCTATGTTGACAACAAATAATATAATGTGAAAAAATTAAATAGAAAATGTATGAAACTGACAAACCAACAGCACTTTTGTTCCGATATTGTTATTAACTAATGAGAAACAATGGATTGATATGATGATGATGAAATACTTACTTAAATTAAAATATGTCTTAGTAACACTAGAAGCATTAAAACAACACTGAATCACGTTCTTCCATGTCTGATGATAATGATGGGTTTTCTGATGACTGTATTCCAATATTTTCAATGCTGATTTCATCCTCTGTAGATCCAGTTAAAGAGTCTTTTGGATCTAAATTTTCTTTTTCAGATTCTGTGTCTGACATACTGTTGTCATCTACAGGAACATATGTGCATGTCTTTTTTGTTGGCGGTTCATTCCAAGGAAAAATTGATGGGACTGCATGTCGCTTTAGATATCTGAGTCTCATTTCTGTAATAAGTATTCATAATTCATATGCTATTAGGTAGCATTAAAAATTGTTAGCTGAAAGACATAGGTATAGAACTCAAAAACACCAATCGCTTGTAAATAAAATAAGGTTGATGGCCACTACTTACGAATTTATTCAGTATCGAAATCCACATAATCAGAGTCTTTGAAATTGAGCGAACATACAGCTGGATAATTTATTTTTAGAGTCTGCCCTTCTAACTTCATTGCTTTCATCCAAATAAAGCGTTGCTCATTATCTTTCGGCAGTAAATGTCGCCCAGCATTATTACATCCAGGTACAACACATTTACATCCTCCACCCAACATATTGCCAAATCGCTAGGCGTTTCGTAGTCCGTCCAACAGAAATAGTTAGTTTTGTGTAGGTATGCAGTAGATATCGGTGTCCAGATGATTGCCAGGTAGGTATTAAAACAAGATAATAAAAAAATAATAAAGAAAACCAAGTAAAAACGACGCGATGGCAGAAAGCAACAGACCAACAACAGTGTAGCTGGCTGACAGTCAGTGGACAATCAATCAATCGACAATTTATCAACCAAAACCAATTCTCGTTTTTTTTACAATTGGAATTTTTTGAGTCCGTACCTATTCAACGCCATTTCTATGATTTTTATGTGGAACGTAGGCTGGATAATGGCTCATTGAGCTCGGGTAAGTACTTATTACGTGTGAGGTTAGCTCTCTTCGTAGCAAATTATCTTTCTGGCACAGCACTGATATGACGAATCCCGTTAAGACATCCTCAGACAAATCCGTTTGTGGTACTTGCTCAATCATATTCCATAGGCGTATTGCAGATTCGGATGCAGTTTCCCTATTACGAATTTGAAAACTTAGTATGTCGTCAAAATGATCTTGAATCAGCTTAGGTTTCGAAAATCTGGCTAAAAGAGTCTGCTTTACAATACTCCACGTTAATTCATTCAGATTTAACTTAGTCAGGCAAGTTGCAGCACGTCCTTTGAGCGCACTAGTGAGGGCTATTAACAAATCTACACCATCGAGCCCTTTTTTCTGTACTTACTATAATTTCCGTTACATTACACCATCCCTCTATATCAGCTTCCGATCCGAATCATCAGGATCAAATTGAAGAAGCTTTGGTGTGCTAGTACTCACAAAGTTTTGGGTTTGAGCTACGGTCAGAATTTTTGCCAGAATCGTGTCCATACTGACCGGTTTGGCAGTAGAATTTTCAAAATCCACTTCTTTATCTTCGTGTCCAGGACTTGGCGATCCCACTTCTGATAAAGGTGCGTCAGACACTTCCTCAAGATCACACATTCCTCAAATATAGTCACAGCACGTGAATAACACTAGGTTACAGTAGCACGAAAACACCAAAGGAGAATAATTAACGTTTTTAATAGCTACTTTCATAGGTTAGTTAAGTTAGGTTTAATAGGTTACTTTTTATAATTTTCAACGAGATGCTAACAAATTATTAGAAGAAAACACAGAAAACATCGGAAATAGCAATTCGTCGCAAACTTGGCGCGTTCACTGAGCATATAATCAGTACCGTTTTAAGAGACGGGAGTTCATACTTGCTTAATGAAACCTGTTTAGCATACCTAGGAATACCAATATAGCGAAAATTGTAATGTCAAAATACGTCATACCAACATTACGAGAACAATAGGGATGTCCACATGCAGTTTCTGTTAAAATGGATATCGATAAATTATGGTCACGGGTAATGAGGGCTCCATCATATTTAATCTAAATCTACATGTAATTATTCCAAAAATACCGAACCGACGGGACGAACATCAAATGTTTGACAGGTAAGAACAGTTTGTATGGAAAAATAAAATTGTCGTTTTTAGTATTTTCCTCGCAATTTTTCCATATTTTCTCACCGTTTAAACCTTCCCTGGACTTCCACGAATATTTCAAGACTAAAATTAGCCAAATCGGTTCAGCCGTTCTCGAGTTTTAGCGAGACTAACGAACAGCAATTCATTTTTATTTATACAATACGTATATATATGTTACAGTTAAAACCAGTTTTTAGATAGAACGCGTTTTTCCTAGTTAGAACTAGGTTTTACTTTATGGCTTTGTTAATACTAGAATTAACCAATGCTCAAAATTGAATATCAGTTAAAACTAGTTCTTACTAGACAAAACGCGTTTAATATTATATAATATCCATTTATTCTTTAATATCCATGTGTAACCTAACACGAAGGGTATGGCAAACGATCTGGGCTCGCTACGCTCGCCCACATCGCTTCTGCCATACCCTTCGAACCTATACTATCCGAAGTAGGGGTGCCCTGAACTCCCGTGCTCGCTGCGCTCGCACCCGCCTGGTAATGAGTTGAACGTACAACTAGTTTTAACTGATATTCAATTTTGAGCATTGGTTAATTCTAGTATTAACAAAGTCATAAAGTAAAACCTAGTTCTAACTAGGAAAAACGCGTTCTATCTAAAAACTGGTTTTAACTGTGACATATATATATAATATGTGTGTAAGGCAGTAATTTTATTATAAGATTTAACAATCAATAAATTATGTGATTATATGATAATAATACAAACAATGCGTTTTAATTACTCAAAATATCAAAATATGACGATTGTTTTCACTATATTATAAAATTCCGATTGGCCTTTATTTGACTTTTGAAAAGTACTAACACACATTTTCACGGGTTTTCTCCACGATTTCGTTTTAAATTGAGCTTACCGATATTTCGACGGAACGCCACTACATTCCCAGGCTGGTAAAAGAGGCCATTGAAATATCTAAGTTTAGAAATTTCAATAGGGAAGATGGGTTTAAATTGTCTAAGACGTGGAATCCGGTGTTAGGGATGCTAAAGAATAAAAATCGGTCTAAAAACTGTACAAAACCTACGGACACTGTGAGTGCTTACTGTCGAGGTGACTTTCGAGTGAGTTCTAGTGGTAGTGAAAAAAGACTTAGAAAGAGGGTAGACAGATATGTTTGCCCTTAGAAGAGGAAATAAGTTTCTGCAGTCCTACCCGCCGCTTCACCAGTTCTGCCGTGACCATGATCGATGTAACTCGGTCGAAATATCGGTAAGCTCAATTTAAAACGAAATCGTGGAGAAAACCCGTGAAAATGTGTGTTAGTGCAGTTAACAACCGCGAAAATCTAAGAATGTTTTGAAAAGTAGCCTCTTTGCGATCTTTTGAAAACAAACAACAGGATCTATTATTAAAGTATTTCCTTTTAAGACAAAGGTTATAATTTTATTTATTTATTAACGCCGGCCTTTTCTTTTCTTTTTTGTCAGCGATTATGCAAATAAAATTTTAATTTTAACAGATTTATTATCAGGCCATAAAATCTTGAAAACAAAAAACAGATTTATTGAATTATATAAAAAATTGTCTCCATTGCAGGCCGAATCACTTACAAAAAAGCTTATAAAAATGAGCCCGTGTTTAAGAAAACAAATTAAGGGGCTCCACCACGCAAAGTGGCGCCGCCACCCTTTAAAAAATAATAATGGTCCACAGAACTGGAGTCGGGGTGCTGTAGGATATATAGAAGCTATTTACTTTATTTATTGTATCTCGCTATAGTTAGAGATAGGAAATTTGCGAAAAACGGCCACTTTTCGCATTTTTTCTATCTATAACTACATTGAACTATAATAAACATATGTGATTGCTTTTATATATCCTACAGCACCCCGACTCCAGTTCAGTGGACCGGATTTTTGAAAAATTGATTATTTCCCGAGTTATTATTTTTTTCAGGATGGCGGCGCCACTTAGCATGGTAGAGCCCCTTAAGCCTTCAATGCCGGTCATTATCTTAAATGAGTAGTTTGGTTTCATAATTGGTCAAATCCCAAAATAACACTTTTTAAACTGACATAGCTGCATTGTCAGTTTAAAAAGTGTTATTTTGGGAGTGTTATTCACTTTGTAAAAAAATACCTTTTTTTAATATCAAAACCGGCCAAATCCTCGCGTTTACCTTCAAACTCGACTTCAATAAGTGATATTGGTATCAATAACGGTCAAATCCTTGACAGTTAATAATCAAAATTGGACAAATCCACTTCAACCAATCAGGGATGAGTTCTTAGTATGGGGCCAGCGGCCATTTTGAATTACTGTCAGTTGCATAGTTTGCCACGACGAGTGTTTCTCCGCGTTTTTTATTAAATAAATGTAGTAAAAATGGAAGAATCGCAATTTCATCAGTATTCCAAGGCATACAAATGCACATCGCTCAGAAAAAGTGATATTATTGCAATTTATTCTGCGTTTTATCGGACAAAGTCAAAAATGGATCAGGATAACTTCATCTTAATTGGGAGGAGGGCTTCAGCTTTCAAATTTTTAGCACAACGCAGATCTGTAAAAGATTTTATAAAAAAAATTCAAACCTCTTGAGATACATTATTGCCGAGGGAGCATAAAATGCAGACAATACTTATCGTCGGACCTCTATCCATTGCAAAAATGTATAGATTGTACAAAGATCAAGCTGCACCGGAATCTATGAATGTTAAAGCTTCATATTTCAGAAGGATCTTTAATACATGTTTCAATATTGGTTTCGGAAGTCCACGTACTGACGTATACTCAACATGCCTTCAGTTACAAGAGCAAATGAAACACGAAAAGAACGAAAACAAAAAAAAAGAATTGATGATCAATAAAAGGGTTCATAAACTCAGGGCAAGGGCTTTCTATGACTTACTGAAAGAAAAAAATGAAAATTTGTAAATTTTGAGCTTTGATTGCCAAAAGAATCAACCGATGCCCAAAATACCGGATCAAATAACGTACTATTCCCGGCAACTGTATACAGCATGATAGGGGAATGTTTAGCAAAAACGCGGCTACGGACTCTATGACATGAATAAAAAATATAATTTCCCTAATTTTCCATTTTCTTTCAGTCATTTTAAAACAGTCTACAATTTTTTAAATTTATCCGGAAAATTCTAGTTTTCATGCGCACTTTGTTTATCAATCACCTGTACCTACTTGCGACTGACGGTCGAACGACCACATCGCGCGCCCCCCCGCACCTTGCCCCTCCCGCGCCCGCGTCTCCTGATACCGTGGCAAACAAAGTGTAATTTGATGTTTATTGCGTAGTAGCATTGTCTCAAGTGAATCATTTTGATTTTTATCATACTGGGTTCGACGTCGAAATGTGAACTAATGGTGTTACACAAGTTGCAATTTTTGTAGTAGGCACTTTCACGGGCTTCAGAATACAGAACTTACGGCTACATACCTACCTACAGATTTTACGTTAGAAACGTTAATGTGTACTGTTATGTATGAAATTAAGTACAACCACATCAGGGCAAACTAAACAAAAGCACTGTGATTCTGTTCATTTTAAAAGATCAACTAAAGTAGGTACCTACCTACTCTGCGTAGCGTGCTCTTGACTGCACCTTGCAGGCCATTTGAAGCCATAAACACTTTGCACTTTTCACATTACGTTCTTACGTACTTACGCACTAAACTCGCGAGGCGGGTAAATGCGCGCGCGCACGTGTATCCCAAGGAACCACAGGCGACTGACTGTCGGGCGATCGATCGCCTCCCGGAGGGTGTGCGCGGGGGTGCGGTGAGGTGCATTGCTTCGCACAAGGTCACCGTGCGAGCCACTCTGTCGTCTGTCTGTCACGCGTTGCTCCATTCATAACTAGATTTACTACGCGCACAGATAACATGTGACTGCGCGTTACGATATTTTCGGACAACTTTATGGAAAATTATGAAAAAAAAACTTTTATTTTCTTGGTGGAATATGTTCTATTAACGATACTGAGTGCCTGGTTTTTTTTTTGCCAAGGATTACATTATCATCCTGTATTTACAACTTTACTGTTGTTGTAGGACACTCTAAAACGGAGCTTAAGAAAGAAAATGTCTATTCTTACACGTGGACGGAAGATATTTTACCAAAAGCCTCCAACGAAATTGCAAGCGCTGTCTTCCACTGCTTGTGTCAATCAGTTGAAAAATATGAACAAGCTACCAAAATTCGGCTCGTTTGTGATGGGTGCAGTGGTCAGAATAAAAATAGTATTGTTTTAGGGATGGTCTCCAAATATTTATTGGACTACGCACCTGCACGAATCAAGTCCATTGAGATCGTGTTCCCAGTTGTGGGGCACTCTTTCCTTCCACCGGACCGAGTGTTTGCGCAAATAGAAAAAAAAATCTGGTACCACCTACTTAACGTTCTTGGATGTGGCAAACAGGTACTGTACGTACGACGAACGAAGTTGTAGGCCTTCGGAGATAAAAAATGAAGCGTCAATGCGAATTTTCAAATTTCTTCGCTGTTTTGTCTATCCAAAGGCCTGGCCGCGTCTATGGTCGCCAGTACGTAGGCTGCCAAAGACAAAATGTGATAATCAAAAGAAAAAAATTAAAAGATTAAATGAAAAAGTGAGAAGACAAAGTAAGAAAATAGCCGACTATAAAATTGTAATGAAATACTTAAAAGACAAAAATTATATGAATGGTGATCATTTGGCTGTGTTGGAGCAGTGTGCAGGTCCCAAAGATTTTATTAAAAAACAAATTGCGAAATCGGTAGGATGATACAATGATACATTGGGATGTTTTGCAAGGTTTTTCATGCGGCAGCCTAACACACTGCACCTTCCCATAATGACTGCAGTATTATGCAACTTGGAACACAATTAGATGCACAATTTGTCGCCTAATAACAATAATTTTCTTCAAAACTCTTGACAAAGCAAGTCGCGACGACAACTGATGTACTTATTGTTGGCTGGGACACAATATGGCGGGCGGCCACAGTCAGTTGTTTTGTGACGTCACGAAGATAATGTTGCCATTTGCGGTAATGATAAACCTACTGTTGTCCTTTTTTACATATGATGCCCCTCATAAGTCAAAAAGAGATAACAATATGCAAGTAACTATGATGTCGAAATACATTACATTCCTACAACTACTGTTCGTATAGGATGTTTATGCCGAGTCCACTCTTTTTTCCTTAGTCTGAGATTTTACTACATCTAGCACTATAATTTCAGTTAATTTTTTCAGGCCTTTTTTCATATTTCAAGCCATGTTGTATTGGAGGGGATGATATGTAAATGTTTTTTAAAAACGATTTTACCATTTTTTACTTTTTGGCTGTCCTTCGCTTTACATATTTTGCCATAATTCGAACTCTGCAGTCTCATTAGTCTTTCTTTCTTCCACTTTTTAGGATCCCTTGTCAGCTTTTATAAATTTTTTTGTTGGTCTGGCGTTAACTTTAAATCATCCAAAAACATTTCTTCATGGGTTTTTTCAAAATAATCATGGTCTAAGAAGAGTGTCCTTTTATCAGCTGCCTTGGAAATTTGCACAATGGGCATTGGGTGTTTTTGAAGTCCACAAGAGTTTATGCAGTGGTTCTTTAAAAACTCTACATATTTAGAAGAAATTTAACTTGATCAATTTTGCTTCCTGTAAAGCTAATTAAGTATGATTAAAGAACTTCCACAGATATGCCAATGCTGTGGAAGGAAATGTTGAAGCTCAAATAAATGTAATATATACTGTACTTTAGACATTTTCTTGGGTGCACCTTGTCCAGAAAAACCTGCAATACATATATTATTCTTCAGTTACATAAAAGCTCATCTTATAAAGATCATAGAAAATAGGAGGCAAAATACTAGGAAAAATATACTTAAATAAATGAAATAAATACTAGAATAAAAACATATAAAATCATTGAAATAGGTATCATCATCATCATCATTAACAGCTCTTACAGGTATGAATGCTCTCAAATTCCAACTTTCTTTATTCCCAAGAAACACGAAGTCTGCATCTGCCGCGCCGTCGATGATTCTCCTGCTGAACTAATTGTGCAGAAGACCCGGAACCGGATGAAGTCGAAAAATTAAGGAAAAAGTTGAAAAAATTGGAAAAGAAGCTGGAAAAAATTACGACCAACACCCAAGGTTCCCGGTAAGTAAAATGGATTATTATGTGTGGTTTTTTCAGTATAAAATCGATTGTTATTTCAGTCTTTACATTCGTTATGTAATAAATAATATACACAACATACATTTACAAGTCATCACGGGAAGTTGACTTGTATGAATTTATATGCTCCATAACCTAACCTCTTTTCTCACTTATGTACCTAAATTGTAACCTAGTCACGAGAATAACTTGAGAATTACTCCTGCCTCTACCCACTAAAGTCTTCACGAGAGGTTGACCTGGGAAACAATAAAAAAATTGCCAAATTCGAGTGTTCATGAGAGGTTGACCATGGAGTATAAATACGAGAAGTATGTATCCTAGAGTCTTCACGAGAGGTTGACCACGGAATACATATTCACAAATCATTACATGATATCCTTTACTCGTTCATAAGTATGTACTTGTCTTAGAGTCTTCACGAGAGGTTGACCATAGAGTACTCACTAATCGCTATTTGAAGTGAAGGATAACTTGTCCATAAAAATGTACTTAGAGTCTTCACGAGAGGTTCACCATGAAGTACAAGTTGTTGGCTATATAATATCAACTTTTTTGTAGAGCAATAAGATCCCGTTCAGAACAAAGAAGGCTCGGTGCAGAATGAGCCAGTTTTGGAAGACCCAGTAGCAAACGACCCGGTACTGGAAGACTCTTTTTTGAAAAGCCCTGAATAAGCCCGGTTGGAAGATCATACCTTGGATAAAACTATAATAAACCTTTTAGGTGAAGAAGGAGAAGAAAAAGAAAATTCTACATTATTACAGAGAGAAATCAAAAAGAGATGGCAAACCATCCTCAAAGATGGTTTTAGTAAAGAAGCCCAAAAACTATAATGAAAAAATACCAGATCCCCAAAAACTGCCCAGAACTAGCGCCCCCTTTACTAAATGATCTAATCAAGGAAGTTCTGAATGAGGCTGGAATAAATAGAGATAAGCGAATTATAGATAAGCAAAAGAAGCTTGGCTTAGCTATCTCAGCTCTGGGTACAACTCTGTCTACTTTGTCTACTCTATCACTTTTCCATATTTGTATTTGCTCCGAGTTTGTTAAGTGTTTCTACAACCATTTGTATTTGGACCAACCACTATTGAAAGTCTCAACTTCTTTCACTTTATGGAGTATGATGTTATTTTTCCTAGCTTCCATCTCCAGTGTATGTATCTTTGTTTTGAATGTTCCTACTTCTTCTTTGAGTTTCTTATTTTCTTCAATAAGAGGCTTCAAGTTTCCATCCATAGTCGTAGACAAAAGGTTTCGGAGAGCGTTTTGGTTTGTATTTTCATCTCCTCCTTCAGTTTCTCAAAAAGCGTTTGCATTTGGTCATCCATATTTTTCGGCTCCATGCTTAATCAATTTTCTACTAATTGGTAGTTTATTTTTTTAAAGGGCAATATTTATCTGCGCTTTTTATTTTTCTAGTCTTACAACACTGATCTGTCAGTGTCATTAATGACTGCCGGAAGTGCGTGCGTCTGTCTATTTTGATTGACTCAAGCCGCGTATCCACTAGGCAACAATTGACGCGCAACACGTGACGCTCAACATGTTCGGCGACATTGCAAAACAACGCGCGACGATGTTGCCAAATGGCGCGCAACATGACGCGGAGCTTGTTATTGCATCGCAGTTGAGCATTTGTTGTCAATTAGTGGAGACGTGACGCGCAGCAATAATGTCTGTAGTGTAGTGTAATGAACGAGTGCTCAAATTAATCAATTTGTACCAAAATTATGTTGGACCCATGTATGCCCAGTTGATGTTGTTGGACCATTTGCTGCTACTCAAACTGATGCCGAGATAATGACCCATTTATTTCGAGTAGAAGACAGTCCATATCGACAGCTCTTTCAGCGTAATGATGTTTTTATTTCGGATAGGGGATTCAGGGACGCCGTACCACTATTATTACAAAGCTTAGGCTTTCAGTTCAGATCCATAAACCTGAGTCACTGGACCCGGGTCAAACACAATTAACAAGTGAACAAGCTAATAAAAGCAGAAAAGTGACATTATGCAGGTGGGTGGTAGAAGTAGTCAATGGACGTTTCAAACGGGACTTCAAATTATTTAGGCAAAGATTTTTTAATATAGTCTCACCCCACCTAATGGAAGATTTTAAAATAGCTGCAGCTTTAATTAATAAATTCCACATTGTTTTAGAAGACGGTCCTAACTCAGGTGAAATAATTCAAAGAGTAGCACGGTTTATGGATCAGCCTAATCAATTAGGAACTTTTGTTAAAATAATATAAATAGGCAACGATCAATTTTTTCTAGAGTGGATGGTAACCTGCCTCAATTAGAAAATTTTCTTATTTTTGAACATAACGAATTAATATTAGAACCGTATCAAGTCAAACAAGCCCTGTCATACTATGGAGAGCATATCAGAGCGAATGGTTCGTATGAAGTCGAATTGTGCCCCGACCTTGAAAGAATCATTCATTTAGGGGGATCAAGACCTTAACTATTAAGAGGCCGAATTAAATCGAGGCATATTAGCCAAAGAGTGTACTATGTTTATATATTATATGAAAATGAGAATACCAATAATCCCTTAGACGACATACTTGCGTATTACTGCAGCTGTATTGTGGGAAACAGAACTGTTGGCTGCTGCTGTCACGTCATGACAGTGGTTTGGTATTTGGGCTGGGCGAGACACCAGAACAGTTTGTCTGCTCCAGCATCTTTTTTAGATAATATTCTTGTAAGAATAACTGAATAGTTTTTCAATATGTCGGAGATTGAAGCCAGATTGATCGTTTAAATCGATTGTAAACATCGAATGACAGTTTTTATTGTACGTTCTCGAGTATCAAAGGGTAGAATCATGGTAGAATCGATCGATATAGTTGACCGGAGTGAAGTAGGCGCGGTGACGTCTGACAGGCGGCCCGATTACTGGGATCGGGTGGTTCACTCACATAAATAGCGATGCTCGGTGCAGGCGAGCCCTTTTTGGCAGTGCAGCCGCGTTGATAACTTTGTGTGTCTGAGAATTAGTGTGATTCTGGCGGACGTACTAGTTGGTAAAGTCTGTTTCAATTGTAATGGCATTCGATATAGTTGATAAAGTCTGTTTCAATAGTGATGACAAATTGGGGTAGTCCTGACAAAGATAGTGTACGATGTTCCCTAAAAGTTATTGTAGCATACGCCCACGCTTAACGTATTTTCGAGTGTAGCGCTTTTGATTTCTCTTTATTTATTTGCTTTCCCCACCACCGTTTTGTCCTTATTTCCGACAAATACAAGTAAATTATTATTAAATCAATGTTATCGTTGTTTTATTTCAATATTTAATGTCCATGATATAGTCTAGAGAAGATTCATCCTCCGTGGCCGAGATTTCGACGCTCAGACGCTGCAGACTTCGGAACCTCCGCAGTTCCAGGTTAGAATCCCGGTGAGGAGACCGTAAAACACAATTCTCTTTATGGAACTCCCCAATTTGGTTAGGACCTTGCAGGCTGTATCACCAGATTGTCCGAAAGAATGATGATTCCGCGCTTCGGAAGGTACGACTGTTGGTCCCGACTACTTCACGAACCAATTCCGTGACCTTTAGCGGCTCTACAACAATGAAACCAGGGTTTGTGAGGTCGTTTGTTGACCTTACGATCGACATGAAAATGAAAAGAAGAATTTTGACTGTTGTGTCGTGTTTCTTCATGTTTTGTAATTAACTTGTGTAGATTAAATTGTAAATAAATAATTGACAACAAAATGTTTATGAAGCGGATGTGGTAGGTGTTAGAGGTAGAGAAATAACTGAACAAATCGGGGATGTTCTCAAAAAATCTGTAGTGATTTGATCAGTGAGGGTATCAAAAGGAAATGTTTCGAAATATAAGTGAAGCGAGGAAAGTACGAGTATTTCAAATTGTTCCTTTCCTACCTACCCCTCTAAAGGGAATGTGGCAGCGCGAGTATATTATTATGTCGTTTAATCGTTACCTACGTCTTACGTTTAATATGTGTGTAGGGTTATTATTCCAGCAAAATATTATACCCGATTGAAGTTTGTGTACAAACGCCCTAGCTAAAAGTTAATAGCATTTCTTTTTTGTTGAAGATTTAACACCTTATGTCATAGGAGTTTCTGCTATTTTATTTTCAGGATTAAGTATAAAAAATGAAAAGTTCCTGAAAGTTTTTTCGTGTACCTAATCTACTAATATTTAAATATTTCTAGGTACGACGTTTATACATTGCTAGGGCAGTCACCCATACTTCAATTTAGTCATGTCATTTATCTCTTATAGTGGACGGTGCCAGAGACATTTCCACATTTTCATCACTCTGTTCTAAAGGAAGTAGATTATTTTCTGTTACATCACCACGCCAAGAGCCGTTTATTACATTAAATTCAGAATCTTCCCTATCATAAGTTCCTGGTGGAGTATACAGAGTTCTGGAACGTTAACTCAAAAAATTATGCAAATATATACAAGTTGTAATAACAAGCTCAACATTGTTAGATTTAAGTTCTATTGGACTCCGAAACATACGGAAAACAACAGACATCACACCAAAAACATTTTCTACGATTCTTCGTGCCCGCGAGAGTCTGTAGTTGAAAATTCGTTTCACGTTACCTTTTTCGTAAGTTCCGGGGTAAGGTCTCATTAAGTTTTCAGACAACGCGAATGCACTATCTCCAACGAGCACATATGGTAATTGCACATTAGCTGATTCTAACCCCCTGGCCACAGCTTCGCGCGGCGGCGGCCAGGCCCTAAAGTTTCCATTGGTGGCAAAGATAGTGTTTTGTCAGTCAATTTCTTGTAGAATGCTATTTCTCGAAATAGTCCTCCGTCAGATGATTTACCTTTGTCACCGATATTTGCATAAAGAAAATTATATTGTGCATCCACAATAGCTAAAAGAACTATACTAAATTGTTCTTTGTAATTATGATAATCACTGCCAGAGTTTGGTGGCGCTGTAATTACCACGTGTTTACCATCTATAGCACCGACACAGTGAGGAAAATTCCACAGCATGTTAAATTTTCTTGCGACTTCCTTCCATTCCTCTTCATTAGTTCATACACAAGTTTAATATATTAATATTTTTAGGTAGAAGATAATAACTCGACGCAACGTGAAATTGAAGATACACAACACCAAAATTAAGATGCGCGAGCAGATCAAACCGAAACAATTAGACAAACTGTAGCAAAAGTAGCGAAGAAGCGGAGTCACGGTGAAAAAGTGGATGAAGCTTATGAAGAATGTCAAAAAAAGATTGGAGGACAGAGATACGATAACAGATGACTTTGATGTTTATAGGAAATATGTGGCCTCGGAACTGAGAAATATAAAAGACAAATATTCGACTTTGATAGCTAAACAATACATAAATAATATATTGATTGATGAAAATATCGGCAAGAGTATAATACGTACGGCTACAGTACAGGACGGAGAAGTACACATGGCACATCATCAATTTCAACAAGTAATGATGGTACTACAACCCAGGACAGTGTTCAACAAAATGATGAAAATGTTGATGATATTGACTTCATATCAGATGTACAGGATTGATTCACAATTTCATATAAATGTTGATTATTTCCAAACCATATATGAATGTTGATTATTTCCAAACCATTTATGAGCGTTGATTATTTCCAAACAAATTATAAACGTTGATAATTTCCTAACCATTTATAAACGTTGATTATTTTAATAAATCAATATTTAATCAAGTCTTTTCATTTACTTGTACTTACCCTTACATAATTACTTAGACTCTGTATCAAGGCTCCGCAAACTTCAGGTACAATTTTACTAATTAATTGCTTAGATATCTTGAAAGTGTAGGACAGTGAAGTATATGAATTTCCGGTTGCCAAATATCGAAGTGTAACAGCCAATCTGAGAGAAGCACTGATAGAATTTCGAAATTTTGTGTTTTGTTTCGAAATCATGGGTTCTATTTTTCGTAAGAGTATCTCGAAATCAGTTTTGCTCATTCGGGTAAAATTCGAGAAAGATCCATCAACCACACGGAGATCACTGAACACATAGTTTTTATTTTGTAAGTAATTTCTAACCCACCAACGTGGTTTTTTTCTTCTTGATGCATTTTTCGATAATATTATAACCACTGCCGCTGAAATCAACACTAGTTCCTCGGGCGACATGTTGTCGACGACTGAGAATGTGTGGACAGACAACGTTGTTAAACAAAAAGTTCCGCGTCAACATTCAACAAGTTGCGAAACATGTTGTGCAACATGTCGCGCTTTAAATGTTGCCTAGTGGATACCCGGCTTCACTGTTACTACGTGTACATATAGCTATGTATATTTTAGACACGATTTTAGCACTTTTAATTCTCTTTTACGGCTTTGTCAGCTGTATTTCATTGCAATCCAAGTGGCGAACGATGTTTATCACCGATATTTGATACTTGTAGGCAAGTACTTTGACAGCCGCACTAATAAGCATGTAATTAATTTATAACAAACGTGTACGGTAGTAAAAAAAACTTTCGACCGTTCACCCAGGTGGTCTCGAGAGGTGGACGGTGGGTAGGAAGAGCATAATTTTTATAACATATTTGTGAAATCTGTTCGGGACCTAGGTTTGGTACCGTTACAATGTTACAGGTAAGTAAATAGCTAGTTTTTATTTGCTAATACGTTGCCCAACTTTTCTATAAATTGGTTATGAATTATCATTTTCAGATATAATGAAAAACAATGTATTTCTTGGTGAGAGATGGGAGGCTTTGAAAGTGTGGTCTTGTATTTTTTAAGGGTTAAGTACAAAAAGTATCTTATTAAAATGTATGCAAGATTAATGTTTGGGCATTTGTACTTCATGCTTAAATAAGACTTTTCAATCACAAAAAGTGCTTCTTCCGTGCTCGCACTTGATTTGCCCACATATTTATTTATTTATTTTATTTGCTTCAAATGTAGTTTTTAAGTTTATAATTTAAGTATGTATGGTTAACAGCTACTTGGCGCCAGGATTACCTAAGGGACCTGCTTGTGAACACAATACCAAAAGTCTGCAGTGTGCAACGCTAACGCCAAATGATATGTTTCTATTTCATCGCAAATTTTATTCCCATCCTGACAAAATCTTTCAAGAAAATTTTATTATAAAACACGTGACATCTACTTCGATAAAGCGCCGACGTCCTAGAAACAATGCCAATGGAGACCAAAGAAAAATTACACACAGCTACAAGATTTTTAGCAAAAAAATATTTTAAGATTATATAAATCACGTGTAGATAGAAGGCGTCATGAAAAGACAGTAATTATTTACCAACACTGGCAAGCATTCTCTAGCATGGCAGCATGCAATAACTTTGCAAGCTGTGTGTGATGCCGATTTAAAATTTACTGACGTCTTTATAGGATATCCAAGTTCTGTCAGTGATTACCGCATATTTACCAATAGTACCTACAGAGAAATCCGTCGATATATTCAGCTACAGATCTGCTGTTCATAACCACTCAGCCAGATGTTTGTAACAATAATATTTCAAATAGAGTTATAATTCGAATGACTTTTTCATAATTGGAAATAAGGCATACACAGTCTTAAATTGTTATTCCTACGGTATTCCTCCGTTTACAGAAAGACAACGCCTTACTAACACATAATGGACAAAAAAATCAATACTGCAATGGCTAAAACCCGACAGTGCAAAGAGCGTGCATTTGCTCTTTTAAAGGGCAGGTTTCGAATACTTAAGTATCTAGACAAGAGTATTGACACATTTCATACCAAATGTAATATTAGCTTGTTGTGTGCTGCATTATATATGTCTTCTTAATGGAAGTGATCAAGTATCAATTGAGAATTATATAAAAGAAGGACTACAGAATGTTATAAAGAAGTCTTTTATTTATTTTCTTATTGTTTTGCAATTATATGATATTTCAAAATTAAATATTTGGTTCATTACTTATGATATTAAAGTCAATGCTTTATTCAGTTAGTTAATTAGTTGTAATAAAAAGGATAAAGTACTAGTATTATACATAAATGAGGCTTAATAATTAAGCATCAAATATTTGGTTTATTCTCTATGAACAATAATAATTATGCTGCTAAAATACTAATACTACATCTGTTTAAAATAGTTGTAGCGCTATTAAGTATAAATACTTAAATAGGAGTGTTAAATTCAACAACAAAAGTACAAACTTTTCTTAGGTACAGCGCACATCTGGGGAGGCGCGGCGAAGATGCAGAGAGGAAAGCAATCGAGAATAAGCCTTAAGATATATGAAAGACATTTAAAAATAGCATGTCAAGTCAAATAAACTGCGCGCTAGGTGCTGAACTAGGTACTCCAAGAGCGTGCAGGTAATGTACAAGTACTAAGACGATCTGAATACTCACAGATTTTTTCACATTAGGTACTTCTAAATAAAAGAAGCATTCAATTAAATTCTTACAATTAAACAACTTAGACTATGTTTCAATATTACAACATGGGCAGTGAAAGAATAATGTGCATAAAATAATAATGATATTACATAGATCAGTCTAAATATAACTTAAACTAAAAAATTTTTAAATAATTATTGACTTTTATGTATGAAGGAACTAGTTTTGAGTACACAATTCTCTCAGTTATTATGAACGGTAGAATGACTTGATCAGCACTTGCATTTCATGATGAAGTTATTATGAAATGCAAGTATCAGCACGAAACACAATTGAGAGGTGTAGGTATAGGTGTCCTTAAATCAAGATTCAGGTGATAAAATTAAATCAGCTTATTTCCTTTATTAGCTTCATGCTTCTAAAATTATTTTAAAATATTTCTTCAAATTGGAAATGTAACAAAAAAATTACAGGTGTTTTTGGCGGCAAGATGCACTGGGTCGTAATGTAGGTTGTATTACGACTAAGTGCATGCTGCCAACATTGTAAATGCATGATGTGTGCTGCACAACAAGACAAATAGGGCTCGACTGCCAGTGCCTTCTCTAACAATGCAAGAAGACAGATAGGAAAGGGATCTACAAATCCAGCTGAGAGTTTTAGAGGATGAAATAAGAACCGAAGTCCAAAACAATAACAATGTGCAAAGACGGTCACATAACTCTGAGCTGAAACAAGGCAAGCCGAATTTCTGGCTTATTCCACAAATCCCCTGCCAAAATCCCCTGCGGCTTTTGTCGCAACTTTTGTTCACAAATCCCCTGCCGATGCTAAATTGTAAATTAAGGGGATTTGTGAACAAAAGTGCTGCAAAATTCCACAAATCCCCTGAGCCAATTAAAAAATAAAATATGCCTAAGGGGATAGTAAAATAAAGAAATCTAATAAATTAAAATGAAATAATATAAAATAAATAAAACATAATAAAATAAAACATGGCGCGAACACTGTAAAATGACACATCTTCTGACAGTGCAGTTAAGAGCTTTATGAGGTTGGTTTTTTATTACCAAGCCTCTTCTTTATTTTGCCATTCCAGGCTTTAACCTGATTATTAGTACGGTGCTGACGGTATACTTTTATAAAATCTAGGTAACAAACAACTTTTTAACGAAAAGACAAGTAGCACTAAGTTTTGCTTCTGCTACCACAAGACCGAATCCTCAAGGGTTGGTTCTACATTGCCTCCCAAAGTCCTGACGACGACAAAAGTAAAGAATTTAGGCTTTACGTGTTAAAGCAATGGATCAGAGAAGATATTATAAAAATATGGTGTGTGTACCGTCAGCACCGTACTAATATCAGGCCCGGCGCACTTCGCGCCAGAGCTCCAGAATGTACCTACGCCGGGCGGTCCCCCTTTAGGCGGATATTACTAGGAAAAACGCGCGCGCTTGTGAAGACGCTATTATTTAGTCTGTGGTAATACGAACTCTCGCGGCGCGGTCTTAAGGTGCGTTTTGTTTTGATACGAGCGCATCGACAAACGGTAGGCTATTATAGCCAGGGTCACGTTCGACGCGTTCAATGTAATTTGAACGTTAGTAGCGTGGTAGCTAGAATTAAATTCGCACGTTTGCTATCAGAGAGTGCGCCTTCTGTACCTAGTACTATTATTTATTCTGTGCTAATATTCAGGTTAAAGCCTGGAATGGCAAAATAAAGAAGAGGATTGGTAATAAAAAACCAACCTCATAAAGCTCTTAACTGCACTGTCAGAAGATGTGTCATTTTACAGTGATCGCGCCATGTTTTATTTTATTTTTTTATGTTTTATTTATTTTATATTATTTTATTTTAATTTATTAGATTTCTTTATTTTACTATACCCTTAGGCATATTTTATTTTTTAATTGGCTCAGGGGATCTGTGGAATCTTGCAGCACTTTTGTTCACAAATCCCCAAAAAAAGTGTAAATATATGCCAAAATGATATATATCTAAGCACATAGAAGGATTATCCTTACAAAAAGTTTGCGAAACTCGTTGGGAGAGTAGTTTCTAGTCTTGCCGCTGTTCGCTTTAACTACACTTCAGTTCGTGATGCTCTACAAAATCTTCTCGAAGAAACTTTTATTTTATTATTGACCTATGCTTGAGTCGAAAAGGTACGACGGATCAAGCTTCACCGGACTTGCTCGAAGAAACTAATGACTCAAATGCAGCATCTGAAGTATTGTCATTAATTCAGAATGTGGAAGAATTTGAGTTTATAGTTACAATGTAGGCTAGGAAACAATATCTGAATTGTGATTTTCAGAGGCAAATCTTGCAACAAGTTGCTAATAGTGCTTTTCGAGGGTTTTGGACATAGCTGAATCCGAAAATCGCTATTAGTAATTAGAAAAATTACTCCTTGTACCAGAACTACAAAATCGCGGCCAAAAAAATAAAATAAACGTACCATGTGGGGTATCATGAAAGGGAATCATAAGTAGATTACAAATATTATATAACAAGTTACTACCTATATCCGCCCTCACTGATCAAAGTTACTTTTAAATTTTTTTTTCGAAAATAGCGTTTCTAGCCTACTTTGCATAGCTGTAGGTCCTACTACAACCCATTCGAATATTATTATTATTATTCGAGCCTTACGTTCGTGCGCGATACAACGTGTTTCAAAATGAATAGTGAATAATTATTTAATAAAACAAATCTTAGATTACATTCTTGCCAAGATATTCTACATCACGGGTAGATACATCAGGGTTCGTTTGTAAGACGTTTAAAAGTGCACGGTGTATAGGGTTTTTTTTACTATTTTTTACATATTCATTTACTTCTTGTCACTATTTATAAGAACATGTGGAGGAAGGAACATTTGAAGTATACGATATGGAACTGAAGCATTTCAAATACCTCGCATCTTTGTATAAAAAAGGTGGTCCACTAGTCACTCGAAAAAAAAAAACAAGGAATTTAAAATATCGTAGTGTGTTTAGCTGCAATTGAAGCAAGAACATCCTGGGGTACTCTATTATAAAAACAACATTCCCGATGAATTTTTCAAAATATCTTTATTTCGCAATGTGTCGAAAGACATCAAGTTCCCCGAAGAACTAACCACTCTACGAGAGGACGAAAAAACAATCTCATTTGCAAAGTACAAGGATCTCATTCATCACCCTTTTACAACGGGTATCTGCAGAATTCCACAATTACTATAAAAATCTCAAACATAATAATATACAAACAATTTTGTCCAACCAAATCAACTAAGCTCTATTGTAATATATGAGTCGTTTTCAAAATATGTGTACTTTTACTACTAAATGTTTGTCCTCATAAAAAAATATTTGAAAAAAATATTATTTCGACTAAAATCAATCATTTTTTAATTCCACATACAAATCTAAGCATAACTGCATATTATTCTTAATAAAAAGCAATTAATTACGATTAAAATCCTTGCATAAATTAAATGTCAAAATTAGGTAACAAAAAAACACCATACATTTTTTAATGTCCCCTAGTTGGACGACATTCGAAACATATTTTTTAATCAGAATTTTTGTACTAAACTTACTAGTTTTATGTACCATAATTTAAAAAGCAATGTTTATTTTTTAAGTTGGATGGATAAACTATTTAAATTTATGTTAAATAAACTAAGAATGAACATTTTTAAAAATGTCCCCATCAATCGTAACAATTTCGTGACACTGATTTACTGACATATTTAACCAACTTTTTGTATCACGAAGAGTAGGAATCTAACTTTAATCACTGGCAACACTGGTCATGTCACGAAAAGTAACATCACAATGACGCGCCGCCATTTTTTTTGTCATTGAGACACGGCAGTGTGTGGTGGTGAAAAAATTATCATACATTTTCGTGACGAGATCTTCTCAACAAAAGTAAGTAGATTTTTAAGAATTCACCTACCGCAGTTATAATATACTTAAATTATGACAAGTACAATAGATTACGCTTTCAATCTACTAGTAAACGTGATTATGTTTTGTGTAAAAATATTTTTTAGGTTATGTTTTACATGTTAGTGACGAACAATTTCCTGACATTTACTGACGTCAGTAAATTGTAGACGATAAAGGTGTGGTCTCATGTGTAAAGTATGAAAGTAAGGTATTGAAATGAGTTTATATGTAACGAATAAAAATAAAGGAAAAATAAAGGAGAGAAACGGTATTATAATTCAGGTACCGCGCTCAAAATTAAATTAATAAAAAATAACTTTTTTATGTATACCTACTTAGTGCTTCATTTTTATTTAACGCTACGCAAAGTCTTCTAAAGTCAAATATTTATTATTTAATATTTGTTTTTATTTTATTTTCTCTAATAAATATCAGACTTTTCGTGTAACAAAAAATTGGATTTGTCTAGAAAATAATAATGAACGCTTACCTTATTGCATTTAGTGTTGATCGCTTTCCCACCCACACTAGCGATGTTTACTTTTGTTTTTAGTTTTATTTAAAAGATATCCAATAGCTTTTTTGGTTTCAGAATGCCACTGACCGGTGCCGAACGGCAAAAAAAATATGTAGAAAAACTTAAAAATCAAAACCCTGAAAAATATGAAGAAAAAAGAAAAAAACACCTGGAGAAAGTGAAACAAAAACAAAAAAAAATATCAACTCTTACTGATAGTGAAAAAAAAGCTCTAAGACAAAAATGGAAAGAAGCTAATGATAGAAGGAAAGAAAAGAAAAAGCAAGCAGAAAAGGTAAAAAAGGAAGAAGATTTAAGGCAAAAAAGAGCAATCTATGCAGCTAAACGAGTGTTATACATAAAAGCAGAAAATACAAAACTTAAGCAAGAAAATAAAAAGCTTCACGAAAAGGTGAGCAGAATGATGAAAAGAATGGTTGTAATGAAAAAACGCATTTATAGAAGCAACATATGTATTGAACATCTCAAAGCTAAAAACCGAAATCTAATTACAGCCACAGATAACCAGCCTGTAGATAGCAATTTTCTTGAAGAAAAAGCAACTCCAATGTCAAAAGCAAGCAGTTTTGTCGAAGAGATGGTTATAAGAGAAGAAGATAAAGAAAAAGTAAAGCGAAAAGTCTTCGAATTAAACGTAATTTCAGAATCTTTAAAACGACAGTATACCAATGCAGACACAAACAAAGAAAAAAGGGTACTCAAAAAGGTGGTTAACAACGATTTTGTAAAGAAATATAGTTTAACTACCAAACTATCAACAACTTTAGGGTTAAAGGGACGAATTAGAATTGATGATACAGTGCAAGAGGCCAAAGAAAAATACAATATTAAAAGAATTAAGGAGTTCTTTTTACGCGACGACGTCAGCCGTGCCACAGCAGGCCGAAAAGAATGCAAAACTCTTAAAAAAGATAAACAACAGAAACGTTTTCTTTTAGATTCCATGATAAATCTGCACGCCAAATATAAATCGGAAGGTGGAAAAGACTCTTACACTACATTTACTCGGTATAGACCATTTTACGTAGTAAATCCTACTCTCAACGATCGAGAAACTTGTGCTTGTGTTAAACACAGCAATTTAATACTGAAGGCCGAAAAGCTTAAAGCTTTAAAAATAATACCGAGTTGTAAAGTCACTGATTTAGTCACGGAAGTATCTTGCAGCCCTGAGTCTAAACAATGTATGTATAATACATGCCCATCTTGTATGTCAAAGTCCATTCCAGTTTCTCTTGAAGATAATACCAATAACATCAATATCACTTGGCTTGAGTGGGGGTTAAAAAAGCATGAGTATATAAAAATTTTAAAAAATGGTGAAAGAAAACCCATGACTACCAAAAAAATTGGAAAAGATATTAAAAGTGGTACCATTGGGGAGCTAATTCAAGAATTTAACAAAGAATTAAGCGTTTTCAAGAAACACTATTACAATATTGGTCATCAGCATAAGACTCTACAAAACTGCATACGGAACCTATCTGAGGATGAAGTAGTTATAATTTGTGACTTCTCAGAAAATTATGCCGGCAAATTACATAAGGAAATACAATCCGTTCATTTCGGTGGAAATAGAGAACAAATTTCTCTCCATACGGGAGTAATTTATAGTAAGAACAACAATCCCACATCGTTTTGTTCTGTATCTCCATGTTGTGACCACGATCCTGGAGCGATTTGGGCTCACCTTTCACCAGTTTTTGAATATGCAAAACAAATAGTTCCTTCCTTAAAAGCTGTACACATGTATTCTGATGGCCCCGCCACACAATACAAACAGAAAAAGAACTTTTATCTTTTTAGTAAAAATGTTGAAGAGAGAACTTTGGATTATGCTTCCTGGTCATTTTTTGAAGCGTCGCATGGGAAAGGGGCGGCCGATGGGGTTGGTGGAGCAGTTAAAAGAACTTTGGACGATCTTGTATCTCGCGGAACCGACATTCCTAATGCAACCATCGCTTTCAAGATGTTGAAGGAATCAGAAAAAAAGGTGAAACATTTTTTTATATCAGAGGAAGAAATACGAGAAATGCAAAAAAAAGTTCCCGATGAGTTAATTGCGTTGCCAGGTACAATGAGAATTCATCAGATTATCACAACTGCAAAGCAAGGTTCTGTCCTATATCGAGACTTAAGTTGCTTTTGTGGCCCAAAAAAGGGTTGTTGTGCATGTTATGAACCAAAAACACATGACTTAATATCAACCCATAAATCAGAGAACAAACAAAATAAAAGCGGAAGACCAAAAAAAACTTTTAAACGAATAAATAATAAAAGATCTAGGTCAAACTCGTCTGACAGCGATGATTATGATAGTGACGACATTCCCTATGCAGATTCAGATGACAGTACTTACTATGAAGAAGATGCTATGCTTGAAGAGATACTCATTATAGAAGAACCTGAAATAAATGCAGATAGTATTGATAACATTGAAGAAATGGAAGCTGAGCACATTGAAGCTTTTAATATTGAAGAAAATGACCTGGAAATAAACACCATTGATAAATTCGATCAGAATTTAGATAAAGACCTGACGAAAACAAGAAAAGAAGAGAAACCAAAAGCAAATGAAGGGCAAATGTACCACACTCAATTGATAAACAGTCATGCAAAAGAGCTGAGAGTAAAAACTAATGGTGAAGTGAAGATGAATGTTGACGAAGAACCGGAAATGGCTAGTGATGCTGAAAATGATGAGATGATGATAGATCTACTAAACCAAAAAGATAACTCACCTCCTTGTGCAAGCACTAGCATTAGTAAGACATGCCAAGTAACTGAAACTTCGGTAAAAATATTGACTCAAGTAGCAGTAAACATGATATTAAATGAAAAAACAGGCAAAATGCAAATAATACCCGTAAAAGAAGATAATGATCTAAAGAAAACAAGAAAAGATAAACAAAAAGCCAATGAAAAGCAAATTTACGATACAAAATTTTTGATGGACAGTCATGCAAAAGAGCTGAGAGTAGAAACAAGTGACTCAAGGATTATGAAAAGAAAAATGGTAGTAGATGAAATTCTAGATGCGGATACTCCGTTGACAGCAAGTGAAGCAGTAAACCTAAAAACTGAAACAGACATAAAGGAAACTAAAGTGAAGATGAATGTCGACGAAGAACCGGAAATGGCTGATGATGATAGGATGATGATAAATCTAATAAGTCAAAAAGAGAACTCACCTCCTTGTGCAAGCACTAGCATTAGTAGCTCAACACCAAACTCCATACAAATAATACCCGTGAAAGAAGTTGAAACTGAACCTATCATTGGAAATCAGGGTAAATTTCAGGACGAAAAAACCGTGACAGACAAATGGGAAATAAATAATACTGTATTGATCAGATATTACGTTAAAAAAACCTGGAAATATTATGTCGGTACTATTGAACAGATTGATAATACTAATAAAAGTTATAAGATTAATTACTTCAAAAGCATCCGTCAAAAAGGTAATTTGAAATTTACAAAGCCAAAAGTTACAAAGGATGTTGATATAGTACCGCAAGACTGTATTGTAAAAAAAGTTAAATTGATACAAATATCGAAAGAACGTCAGGATTTTGTACTAGCCAACGAGGAAGACAATATATATTTTTGACTTGTATTTCTTAATTTTTGTTTTCTAGTTACAGTGGACCCTATGGTCAATGTAGCACTGCAGCTTTTTTGAATAAACAATGATTCATTTTCAAATTCATTTTTCTTTCTTCCAATGTTCCTAAGTGCTTAAGTTTTTAAAGATATTTCTCACAAATTATAGCCTGAAATTAAATATCTTGTACTACTACAATATTACCTAATTCTGTATACAGCCTTACTTCTACAATTTCCTGACATTCAATACAATTTCCTAACGAAACAATTTACTGACAATTTCGTGACGTACACATATTTTGAAAACGACTCATATCCCACTGATAAACTTAAGTCAAGTGAGGAGACAAAATCCCTAGTCCAAAAGATAATTAGACCTGAGGAAATGAAATTGCACGTGAGAGGGTTTGCGCAAGGTGAAAAAGTAAAGTGTCATACGTGTTCATACCTGCGCGGCAAAGCCTCTACTAGTGTGGAGGGCCTTTTCAGCCGCTGGCTATTTAGCCACTGATATACGGTTCCGATTAGGTGATGACACTTTGAGCGTACTGTTTCTTGAGAAGTCATTTTCAAAAGGATTTTCAAAAGGTTTAAACTTTTTGTTCTTCATTAAATTACGTAAATTATAGGTTATAATTTGTGATCTCATTGCATTATTGCATTTATTTCATTTAAGTCACTAAAATGTTGATTGTTTCTTGTTCATTTTTAAAATAAACGTTGATTATTGTGTTCTGGCACTGCCAGTGGTTTAGTTTTACGCACGGGGTGCAACGTATTGTTTTGACGGTCCTCTCGGACATTACTTGCTGTGCCCATCCGAGTACAGCATTAGTGTCGACCGGTGGCTACTATTGCAGTCAGAAATGGACATCTCGTTGCCGGACGGTCGGCACCTGCAATTCGGGTGCAGTAAATCGCCATGTGGACTATTCTGGTGGTTTACGTGGGAGTTTGGCAATGAAGAAACTTTCAAGTTTATTTATTTATATCAATTTGAGCCCGCATTTTGGGAACCAAATAATGCACTGCACAAGGATAAGAACAAGGTATGTTTATACTATTTTTATGTTGATAGAAATTATGTATACTATCTACCTATCAATACTTCTATAGTAATATTATAAAGAGGAAGGACTGTTTGTGAGGAGGGATTGTTTGTTGGAATTGAATAGGCTCCGAAACTAATGTACCGATTTGAAAAGTTCTTTTATCATTAGAATCCTACATTATCACTGATGAAAATAAGCGATAAAAGAGCCTCGTCTGAAAATAATATCGCACCTTTGGGATACTAGTGGCACAAGTGCAAAATTTTCGAAAAATGACTTAATGATGCCAAACCATTTCAAAAGCGCAATTTTATTCATAATAACAAAGACATTTCATTGATTCACCCGTTTTCCCATAGAGGGAGCTATGTGTCTTTGTAACATTTGTGCGAATTGGCATCCATTCTGGCGCGAAAACGTACTATTGGTCAGTTGTGCGGGGCGCCTTTGACGTGTTCTGGCGCCGTTTGGACTAAGTGTAAGTTGTGCCTTTTGTATTCTTAACTTATTGGAGTAACAAAGGCATAACTGTTACTTGTGCACATCTGTTTGTATACGAAGATTTAATATAGTAACTTTGTATTTATCTTTAATTTTGATAACTTTGATTATTTTCTCTAAATAAAACAACAGAAATATATAAATATTAGTTTTAGTTATAAACCCTTTTCATATTTGTATTATGTGCACTGCTAGTAAAAATTCTGGAATAACAATGGCATAACTGAGGGGTGTAATGACTTTAAGTGACCATTTTAGGGGGTAGTTTTTTTTTTTTTTAACATAAGCTTCTGTTTATTAGTAACCAATATCCAAACTATCATTTTTGATATAGCATAACATTACACACCTCTTTGAAAGGGCTCAGTAGCCTTAAAAAGATAAAAAAAAACTTTAAACTGCTCTCCTGTAAAATTTGAAAATCGCAAGTTGTGTCAGTATTCTCCCAAAGGTGCGATATGTAGTATTGTGGGTACGGTGTTATCAGTTGAATGATGCATGGAATCGCATTGCAGACTCCCTGCAAATTCCTGTTTTGGAACTTAAAAAAAAAGAAAGAAACATTGATGTCAGCATTTCGGATGCATTTAAAAAAAAAAGACAAGAATCGATCCGATTTGGTATCTAAGGAGAAGAAATTTATAAGCCAATTTGGGTTTTTATGATGCTATAGAGGCATTTTTGAAAGGAAAATATAATGCAAAAGTATTCTATCGACAGATGAACAAAGGGTAAGTAAAAAAAATAGTTTCCAATATTTTTTATTAATTAGTAAGTACGTATTTACTCATTTTGATTCCCACAAATTATAAACTAATTAAATTATGCATCGTAGGCCCTATCACTGCATAGTCGACTTTGATGGATGTAATTCATAAAATTTTATCTTATTTGCGTAGCATTAATAGGAGCCCGACGAGGTACAGATTGTAATGGTACGAGTAATAGATTTTCTTCATGGTTTACTCTGATACCTACATGGATTAATTCACCACTCCTATCATAGCTGTCAGTACTGCCTGGTGGAGTATAAATAATGCAAGAGAATTTGCTCTTTCTTAAAAAAATGTGTAGTAATAAACAGCTATAATAGAAGTTTTAACGACATCTAATGGAATAGATCTTTTAAATACTCTAAAAACTGACGATAATATCCCGAAAGTATTCTCTACGACCGCACGATAACGTGATAGTAGTTGATTCATTCTTTTTGCGGTACCTAACAGATGATGTCCAGGAAATTAGATGTGTTTCACGTTCCCAATCTTACAGTAAATAAATTTTCTGTAATATGTGCTATTGACAGAGGTTATGTAATGACATCAGCAAAAGATGAGAGTAAATTTCAGAAAAATAAAAAAGTTACTTGTTCAGCAAAAAGAGTTGATGACTATAGTGGTTATAGATTTGTTTATTTTCTAAAAAAAAATTTTAAATGTCCCATCACATATTTTTCCACAAATTGCTTTGATTCAAAACACCTCCATCACTAATTCTCCCTTGGCTTCCTATGTCAGCAAATAATACTGTTTTAGTAATCACTATCTACTAGTGCTAATAAAACGATGCTGAAACTTCCTTTGTAATGAAAGTTTTCAGATTCGGTATAAGCTGGCTAATATGCTTCCCATCTGGAAAACTGAATCCTTCCGTTTTGTCAGACATTCTTCAGGACTTGTGGGAATCTGAAAAAATAAATATATTTTTTCTAGCAGTCATTGGAGAACAGACAGAAAAAGAAACGGAAACTCCAAGTGATGCTAGAAGCAACACAGAAACCAAGGACATGAATATAAAGATACCTGTACAGAGAAGACGAGTTAAGCCACCTGAGTTAGAAAAAGCAGATAAGGAAATGTCAAAGGCTTTTAATACGTTAAACCAGGCTATTCTCAATAAAGACCAACAAAATAAAATAGAGGACGACTGCGACTTTTATGGGAGGCTTCATGCTAACAATCTCAGAAAATATTCAGAAAATGAGAGACAAGAAATAATGTACGATATTGATGGATTACTATTAAAACGGCGTCGCAATTGTAGTCCTAAGTACGTGTCTTCACCTTCTCAAATCATTATAAGTAAACGTCCGTCTTCTTCAGCCACCAGCAATTCTTGTCCATCACCGTCGTCACCTTGGATCAATCGTCCCTCATCAACGTCTTCAAATCATTCTTATACAATTACTTCTCCTATACAAAGCCCATCACCTATTCCACTTGCGCAAACACCATCCCCTCTTCCACCTACTGAACTCCCTAATGCCTCATACCCCCCTAATGCCCAACAGAATCCATACACCTGTCCCTACGATCCATATATCTGAGGCATCCATGCATATAATTTCTCAGAGTCAGTCTCAAAGTATTTTGGCTGATGCTTATGCAAGAGCTATGAATAACGATTGTTAAAATAACCAATAAAAATTTATAGTGGGGCAATAATTATTCATTAAAATTTTGGAGAAAAGAGGGAGAATGCTTCTCAAGACTACTCCGCGAATTTCTATTCCCGGTCAAAAACGCCGGAGTCATAAACCTCTAGAACTACAGGAGACCAGGGGGCCTAAAAGCGCCATTTAAGAAAAGTGAACTGCGAAACGATTCATAAATTGAATTGTAAGAGAACCGCGAGCCGATTCGTATTTAACGTAAAATGGTCAATTCATGATACGATTCACTTACAATTCAATTCGGCAAATGATTCACTTTTCTTCAATTTAAAAAAAAAAAAATCTGGGTCTGGATCCCTGATTTTTTGGACCGAAAGTCAATCTTACTTTGAAGAAGTGTGACCAGTATAAAAAAAATATATTTCATTCATTCAGTCTACTATTGTACTATACAGGGCGTCCCACGGCTATGCCACATGGAGGGAAAGTACCTTAAATATTGTAGATAGAACATTTTACTGAAAGAAGACATTATTTTATTTCTAAAAACTATTAAAACTGCATTCATACATTCTTTAATAATTACATGGTTGAACCGGGAATCGAACCCGCTACACGAGAAAAAAAAATCATCCTGTAGTTTTATCACACCAATCGAAAGGCTTCATCATAAGAATTATTTTTTGCTAAATAACATAGTATCAGAAATAAAAGGAAGACTATGAATTTTAACATTTGAGGTGGCCAGCCTAGATCGCCAGATCTAGCTCCGTTAGGATTTTTTTTATGGGATTATGTTAAAAAAATTAGTTCACAAGAACCGGTACGAAAGTGTCCACGAGCTACAAACAGACCTTAGACGTATTATTCTAAATGTCCACCACAACAAGTTAAAAAAATCGACAAGGAGTGAAATAAAGAGTGTAATTTGTAAGTATTCAACAGCGTGGGGGTCATTTTGCGCATTTGATAAAATTGATAAATTTTGTGTTAAAAATGTTAAAATACATAGTCTTCCTTTTATTTCTAACACTATGTTATTTAGCAAAAAATAACCCTTATGATGAAGCCTTTCGATCGGTATGATAAAACTATAGGATATATTTTTTTCTCGTATAGCGGGTTCGATTCCCGGTTCAACCATGTAATTATTAAAAAATGTATGAATGCAGTTTTAATAGTTTTTAGAAATAAAATAATGTTTCCTTTCAGTAAAATGTTCTATCTACAATATTTAAGGTACTTTCCCTCCATGTGGCATAGCCGTGGGACGCCCTGTATAGATAAATAACATTTAGATTTGTATTAAAAGCATCACTTTGTCATAGAATAGAGGAAATATTACATTTACATAAGTTTACTCTAGCTTTTGAACGAGTTATTGGCCTTGAAATAGATAAATTGATAATGTATCTTTTCTAATGGCAACTCAATTAAAAAAAACTGAAAGAAAACGTTTGTTTTTGTTTTGTTGTCAGTTGTCTGGGTTGTCACTTGTCTCGTTCGAGTACCTACACAAATTAAAATAGAAAGCTTTATGTGAAAAATCCAAAACGGAGTGTCATTGCTTTAGGTTCGTCTTGCTGTTTATAAATTATAATGAAAAGAAGAGTGTCAAGCAGGCAATGGGAAGCTATTATAGACTTCCTTGAAGTTCACCCCGAACTTTTAAAAGGCTACAATAACACTGCCCGATGTCGAGACTAATTAAGGGTTGCGGACACCCGGCCGCACTTGCAGATTGTACATGGTGCTAATTCCTGCAGACACTACCACAAGATAGTTTTAAGTTAGTTCCGTAATTTTCTAAAACGTCAAAATTAGCTTTATTTGTGTCTGGTGGTGGTATGTCATTATGTATCCAAAATGAATTTTTTTACAAAAATTACTACCTACATTTTGTTAATTTAGTAACAAGTAAAAAAAACCTAATAAAAATACTTGCATTCTTATTTTTCTTTTCTCTTTGGGTTTTGAGAAAATCCCAAGAAATGTATGAAACTAACTTCAAACGGGTTCCAAATTTCGCCCGCTTGTTTTTTTTTTTAGAAAAATGAACTCTATTGATATGAATATTAAGTTCAATCTTATTTGAGATTTTATTTAGTATGACAATTACACTTGTAGACAACTAAGCAGGTACTTATATCACTGATAAATACAACTTGTATTATACAAGGCAGGCGAAGATAGGAAACAATGCCCAAACTTCGCCTGTTACAGTTGCGTCGTTTTCTAGTCATTTGTATTATGTGTTATTAAGTATTGATGGTCTTTAGTTGTAGTCCTAGATAAAATGAAACGTTTTTCATTTGGTGTCCCTTAAAATACTCCACAATATGAGAGAAAGATAGAAAAATATATCAAAAACCAGGCGAAGTTAGTTATCGACGGTAATGGTATTTTGTTTTAGCGATTGCTTTGCAATAGGAATGATTTTTCTATTCTATTGTGATATTATAAGATATTTTTGTAAATTTGGAAATGAGGTAAAATGTGGATAAAATTGTATTTATGAGAAATAGATACCTAATGTTTTGGAATAATGCATTGAATAAACTGTGATAGGAAATAAAAAATCGGTAATTTTAAAATTTACACTGGACATTGGAATGTTAATGCATACGAGGGTTATCCGATACGATTTATGTATTTGTGATTGGGAATGTTTTATCATGTTACATGTTTTATAAGGATAGGATAAATTCAAGTTTTTATAGTTATAAATAGTTGACGCCCTAAGCTTTTCAGCTAGCATCAGTAGCTATCGTAATCGATAGATACGTGAGAATATGAATACCTAGCCAAGATATGCTTCCTGCCTAGAAAACACGTGTAGATATCAATATAAATACAGTGTGTAAAGGAATAATGGGGTCGACAATGTAGAACCCAGAGAATTGTTTGATTCATCACCTGGCGTCATTTCACGGGGTAGTCCCTAAAATACTCGATGCCATAGGACATGAATGTGCATCTGGAATTGTTTCGACAGCAGGTTAATCTGGCTTAGTCTGTTTTATTTACTTTTATAGTGGGACTTTAGTAATTATTTTCAATTAGATTAAATTCTTTTTTTGAGAAATTAAGGTGATAAATAAAATATTTAGGACTATTTAGTCACGGAAGAAAGTGGTAGTACTGATGAATAAAGTGTGTAAAGTTCAAATGCGCCGCTGACGGCGATTAAAGAGCGCAAAATGCAAAAAAGCCTCCAAAAATATAAACCCGAGTGGGAAAGATTGTATGACTGAATTACTAACTAAGTAACGAATATACCATTATCAATTTATTTATTATTCCGTAGATAGGTACTATATTTTTTAGAAGAGTACTATACTTAAAAAAAATAATTAATACTCCTTAGTCTAGAAAGCTTTGAAAGATTATTTCTGACGGCTTATATGTATTAATGTATGGTTACAGACATCCAGATGGCGCGTCTCACCTACTCTGGGAATCCGTGCCGTCGATGAGGAAGTGACGGCGGGCGCAGCAGCCAGCCGGTGCCGCGCTAAATAACGGAGTACGCGGCAGCGCTTGCGGAACACCCGCGCCATACCAAAATGCTGTTGGCAACGGTTTTCTTTCCGCGGGCGGCGCCACAGCCATTATTTTGGCTTTCGATGGGTTTGGTTAATGCCTCAGGAAGTGCCGGAGGCCGATCTCCCCGCTGTGACGAGCATGTCGGTGGAGCAGCTGCTGGACGCGTCCACCAGGCGTCAGGCATCAGTGGCAGGTAGCGTCGCCAGGCGTCCGGATAAAGCCGGATATAAGCTTTTTAATTGCCTGTACATGTCCGGCTTTTTACATTTCTTGCCACTGGCACAGGCACTACGATCAGGGAACAAGCCTCAAGCAAGTACCTAAGCACTCCCAACGATTCGGCCCGTATGCCTGTAACGGCGGGTAGGGCCATGGGAGGTGGAGGGTGTCCTAACCGGTGTGACTGTCGCACAAATCTTAACTATCCATTCTGTGATAGAAGGAACAACTTTCATGCCGTTGTTACATTAATGAAAAACAGAAGACATGCATTGTACGAAGCTGTTTTCCGTCGCGTGTGGCAAGCAGCCGGAAATCCCGTATCCCAATGCATTATTACAGATTTCGAGGGCGGTTTACAGACGGCTCTCGAAACAGTAACGGATGTGCAGGTAGGTGCAAGGGTGTTTGTTCCTGCGCGCAGCACCCAGCCCCGCCGCAAACCCTCAGGTAAGGACCGCAACCATGAGGAAGAGGAAGTCCCGTAGGCCGATCTCGCCGCTGTGCCGAGCATGTCGGTGGAGCATCTGCTAGACCCGTCCCACCAGGCGTCAAGCATTAGTGGCAGGGACAATAAAAGAACTTGTACGGAGGCGTCAAGCATTAGTGGCAGGGACAATAAAAGAACTTGTACGGAGTGCACTACGATCAGGGAACAAGCCTCGAGCAAGTACCTAAGCACTACCAACGATTTGGCCCGTATGCCGTAACGGCGGGTAGGGCCATGGAAGATGGAGGGTGTTCCCGCCGGTGGGACTGACGCACAAATCGCGACTATCCATTCTGTGATAGAAGGTAACAACTTTCATGCCGTTGTGGCATTGATGGAAAACAGAAGACGTGCATTGTACGAAGCTGTTTTCCGTCGCGTGCGGCAGGGCGGTCTACAGACGGCTCTCGAAACAGTAACGGGTGTGCAGGTGAAAGGGTGTTTATTTCATTATGTGCAGGCGTTGGTGCGGCATGCGCGTAGCTGGGGCGCGTGACATGAATAATAATGAATCTAATAAAGCGACTCACTAAAATTACCTACAAATTGCGACATGACACATTTTTTGTATGTTGTGCCATTCCCCGCACCCCGCACCTTTGAAATAGACGCCTGCCGTCACTTATTAGAATTATTTCGCGCCGGACTTCGTTGCAAGTTTTTGGATGCTTAGAGATTTTAACTTGTTTTAATTAAAACAAAACAATAAACGTTGTCAAACTGTGTTAAGTTAAGATACAACACAAACTCTGCAGTTGCTGGACCCGTCCCACCAGGCGTCAAGCATTAGTGGCAGGGACAATAAAAGAACTTGTAGGGAGTGCACTACGATTAGGGAACAGGCCTCAAGCAAGTATCTAAGCACTCCCAACGATTCGGCCCGTATGCCGTTACGGCGGATAGGGCCATGGGAGGTGGAGGGTGTCCCCGCCAGTGGGACTGTATAGACACACGGTGGGTGGGAATAGATTTTAATATTCATTAAATAAGTAAATGCAACAGATACCCAATAATAACTCTTTGCAATTATTTAATTTCAGTTCCCAAAAACATTAGAGCACAAGTTATCAATGAAGAGTTTGCCTTGCGCAAAGATAAATACCAGGTGCAAAAAGAGTTTGACGTGTGGTTAGTGAAGGCTGCTGAAGAAAACTATAAAAAAGCACAACTTGAACGAGAGAGTACTCAGGAACGACTGCGATGCAATAGGACCAAAACACAGCTAGCAGAGCTAGAGTTAGTTAATGCTAGAAAATAGTTTTATATTAAGTGCACCGGGGCTATTGTAACTACGGGGCGACTGCAATTAATCTGCATAATTATCTATATACGAGTTTTGGTGAAAGGTGACATCTGTGATCTGAAACTAAAATAATTAGTTGTCATTATAACACACAGATGTCGCTAGCCTTAATCGTAAGCCTTATGTCCAGTCGCCATTTTGAATTTCTTTAAATCGGATGCGTGGCATAGTATAATAATTCGAAAAAAATATTTCTACCTAGTTTTTCGTTTGTTAACAAGTGTGTTTGTGATAAGCGATTAACGATTATTCACCACTAAATTTTATCAAGAAATGGGCTTGGTTGTAGATCAACCGAAGCAGGGAGAGGTGGCCATTCGAACGATGGAAACAACAGCCAGAAAATTTTTTGCTGAGCCTTCAAAATCTGCATTATGTACCGACTTAGATTCAAATATTATTGAAAGGTTTTCTAATATATTGAGTGTACTTTCGTGCGGGTTCAGCGTAAACATTGTGAATTTCAGAGAATACTGTTCAGACACTGCTAAAAAGTGTATTGAAAACTATGGCTGGTATATAATGAGCGCATCTGTGCATAAGCTGCTTATACACGGAGCAGATATAATAAATTCGCTCCCTTTACAAATCGGACTCTTTTCCGAAGATGTGCTCCAAGTCAGTCAAAAAGAATACAAAAGTTTGCGACTCTTTCACGCGAGAAAAACCTTCAGAGTAGACACCAACACAGACATCGTACACTGGATGTTAATAGCGTCAGACCCAATATTAGCCGCCAAACGTAAACCGCATAAAAATAAAAGAAAACCATTTTCAAATGAAATCATTAAAATGTTGGACCCGGATATTATTCCCTCATTACTTGGATCAAATGATCAAGATGAAGAGTGGGAGGATGGCGATGATGACCATGAAAACAACGATTAAAGGCATAATAAAGCGAATCAGATATTGTAAATAATCTAATTGTAAAATAATTAACGTTCTTGAATTTATTTGTTATGTAGATTAATGAAAACAACAATTATTATAATGATTATTTTAATTATTCATAGTCTGTTTCATTTCTAGGGAAAAAATATATGCTATTATTGAAAGAGCGTAAGCATAAGTAAGCGTAAGCATTGGGCTGATTGTTTTGATTACCTACATAAATTAGTCCATTAGGTTTTTATCCAGGCTCTAGGTATCACTATTATATCACAAGTACCCCACCCCTCATGTGTAATATCTCCCAGGTGCACCCGGAAACATTGAAAACCTTCCGGGACTAGACTGGAACCATTTTGTACATAAATATGATCATAATGATTTTTGACCCCCTAATTCACTTATTTTGCCGTGTGTGCGCTGAACCACATTTATGGAGATTGTTTAGTTTCTGTGAATTGGGTCAAAACATGCGTCAGGCTAATGACAACAATTTCGTCGACCTGTTAAACAGCATCAGAGTGGGCAAATTAACGATGGAACAACTAACAATATTAGATAACAGAAGAATTGTTAATGATTCAAATCTTTACGATGAGGTCGTTCATATATTCCCCACTCTAAAGCAGGTTGACGAATATAACACAAGGATGTCAGAACGTTTGGGCTTGCTAACTAAAATATATACTATAAAAGCAATAGACACATCCACAGAATCTAAAACCTACGGTCAGGTTCCAAAACAAGAGCACATACCTAGTGACCCCAACCGAACAGGAGGTATGATAAGCAGTATAAATATCGGAGTTGGTTCTCGTGTGATGTTGCGTAGGAATTTGAATATTAATAAAGGCTTAGTGAGCGGTGCGATGGGAGTGGTAAGGAAGTTGATATGGCCTGCTCTACGTCGCGACCAGCTAGAACATGGAGAACAACCAAGTGCAATTCTTATACATTTCGATGATGCTACTATAAATACAGACCAAGATGACATTGTAAGAATTAAACCTTGTCTAACCGAGTTCGATGGATTAAGAGGATCAGGAAAAATCCAGCGTAAAATGTTACCTTTAATTTTAACATGGGCGGTTACTGTGCACAAACTGCAAGGGTGCACCTTAGATGAAACGGTAATATATTTAGGGAAGTCATTATTCGCCAAGGGTCAGGCAAATGTGGCCCTTAACAGGCTCAGATCTATAGATGGATTGTTCATTTGTGATTTAGACAACAACAAATTGCTCAGAAATCCTCACGACCCACGATCGCTTGAGGAATGAGAAAGGTTACGAAATCTTCAGAATTTACAACCATAACGTTATGACTAAATGTAAGAAACTAACTAGGTACGTGTAGAGCAGACCTGAAAAACCCCAAAATTATTTAAATAAAAATAAGTTCAAAAACTAAAACCCGACTACTGAAAATTCGTGCTCTAAAAAGTAAGAAGCAAGACAATTTTCTCATCAGGAATTATTACGCGCAATGTTATATCATTCACGTAGAAAACATGTTATACGTAGAGGGTGCATTTCAATATATTTATAACTTAAATTCATAAACCTGGTCGTTATTCTCGATGTGTAGATTGTTCAAGCAAAAGAGATCGGAAAAGAAATACGCATGTACAGGCTGAAGAAAAGCCAAATGCCTAGACCATGCAAGTTCTTAAAAGGTGGATATGTCCTATTTACTGATAAACGACATCGACAAGTGTAATGTGATTAGTGAAAAGTGCTGTGTCTGTGCGTTAGTGAATGTGTACTCGACTATCGCGATTTTTTTTTGGGAGCTTAAGCGAGGCTAGAAGCAAGTTGCCCGAAACTTGTTCTACTAGCTAGGTTATTACATGGGTCAATAGATATATTCCATAAGATTAGTGCTAACCGCTGGATATTCGTACAGGCCGAACCAGGATAATGTCATTTAACTTGTAATGATCAACCAAACAGTTCAGACTTAATTTTATTTGGTACCGGTATACTGAACATACCTAAAAATTGTAAAGCGTTTTATAAAACATTGCAATTCACCCCTGTTAGCATTACTACCTTAGCAGTAAATGTTTCGAATACAATATTATAATAGATGATTGTTGCAATAAGTCAAGGAAAGGCGGAGTAAAGATTAATGGAGTATGTATACAATTTATCACATTCGCAGATGACATAGCAGCTATAGCTGAGAATAATGAATAACTACAAAGCTTCTTAATAGATATGTATGTGTATGTATGTATGTAAAGGAGGGACGTCTGCGAGAGGCGCAGACGGGTGACCTGCTCTAGTAAAAAAAGAACCATTTCACCCCTAATCCCAGCCCGGTGGTGCCAAGTGCACGTAGGTGCAGGTTTCCCCTCCCAACTCCGCGCTTCACCTTCGGGAGGTGTCGATTGGCCGTCTTCCGTATGCCCCGTCGACGCTCCGGATCCGCTTAGGGGTACGGGTACAGGCTAGCATTTCGCGATAGGATAGCCGCGACTGCGTGGTTGCCCCGCAGCCGAGCCTCCCCCGCGTCAACCGCCCGCCGCACCCCAGCAAGAACCTTCGAGTCGTCGAGGATTCTGGTTCGACCTCTCAGTTTTCCCACCCCCCTTGGGTTCGCGGAGACTAGTGGTTCTTCCCTGCACTCGTCCTCGTGACACCACCAGAAGAGGCGCTGGTCTACTGCAGCCTCTGCGTCATGTCCCTAATAGATATGGATTCAACCTTTAAAATCTATCACAAGCACAACTGGCAATCGACTAGAGCAGACCAGTCCCCCCAAGCAGCACCATGTTCACGTATGGCCAAAACTGGCACGTGTATGTAGGGAACACCTAACTAGCAATTTATAGGAGACATTATACGATTCCACAAATAGCACGGACAGGTTCACTTAAGATCAAACACATATTGTATTTTCTTTTGTCAATATTTCAATCCAACTTTAGATTTAGAAAATTTCCTAGAAATGGACGATGGAGTTTTTGAATACTGGATTGGGCTAACTAAAGCAAAATTCAATGGTATTTTACAAGAAGTACCACGAGTGAACGAGCTAAAAGAGGTTCCTTAGGCCTAACAGCACTATTATTAAAAATGAGAACGGGTGACTCTGATGAAAGAATCTCCACTCTCTTACAAGTACACGGAAAAAATATATTTTAACGATGCTACCAAAACTACGAGAATCATACTGTCAATGAAAATTTGTACCTGGCACCCAGTTTTTCTTTCTCCTGAGTATTTTTCACGTAGGGCCAACTATCTAATGTCTAAGTGCTACGATATCTAACGTAACGTGTACTTTTCAATTCTAGTAGTTGGATATCGGCATGGATTACAATTTCTTATCTTCACGTTACAATTAACATCCTAAAATTAAAAACAATACAATACTTTTCTTCCTGCAACGTAACAATTATTTGCAACTACAATGTTTATCATAGACTATACAATGTTTATTGTTAAACAAGGCCTAGCGGGGGAGTGAGGGGAGAGGGCGTGTAGTGGCGCGCTCGCGCCGGCCGGCCGCCATTTTGATTTTGTTTGTTACAAGCCGGCCGGTTCATTTCGCGCGGCGGAGTTTTATTATACGTTACTAAAAGAAGAAAGAGGACGTTTTTCAGTGCAGTGCAGTGGAATAATACTGTTATTAGTGCAGATAACCCACTGGTTACGGTATATGTCTGTATACCCTTTGTGGCAAAAAAAATCCAAGTTCCAGAGGGTTCCAGATTTGCCATGGATGAAGATACCAGAAAAATATTAAGGCAATGGAATCTACCCGATTACATCGATGTTTTTAAAGGTTAGTTACCTACCACACCTAGCTATCTACTATAATACTACTAGGTAGGTACCTCCATAAGTTCCAGGTCTATCGACCCAACAAGCCCTGGTGTCAGAGTTTACGGCCTCCGACGTAGTTTATGTCGCCCTGCGGAATGTTGCCAGTGACCCATAGTCAAAATTAACATGCGAGATCTAAAGTTTGTCAGCCGGGACCAACTGGTTAGTGTGCCTTCCGAAGCACAGAATCGTCTTTTCAGACAATAATTTGATTCAGCCTAGGATAATATAATGTCTCAAACTGGGAAGAGCTCAACACTTACCTAAACTTAGTTTGATTTGACCATGTCGTCGGAGAATGTCGTAAGTTAGAGAATTAATGGACGTTGTAAGAGAAGTAATGCTACAAGATTTTGTACTCAGAAATCTAGGTATAGTAAGTAAGTAAGTAAGTAAAACGTTTATTGCATTACACAAAACACACATAGACATGTCACACAATTAACATTGAAAACAAAGAAATTACACATACATAAAAACATATAGATAGACATGTACATGTGTGTGCTGCAATGCAGAAGGGTCAAGGCTCAGCGATGTACTTGCCAAGGAGGCAACACTGATTTTCAGCCCTCACCCAGGAGATGAACGCGGGTACTTTGAAAATTGATAAAAAAATAATAATAATAATCTAAACGGTCTTATCATTTTTGTGCCACTTACACATGAAGAGCTTATACAGTCAGGCAGATTATCCAGAAACTATTGTGTGTGTTGTATCGTATCTATGTAATGTGTGCGTGCAGTGTGTTGTGTATTGGAATAATAAAAATAATTAGTAAAACATAGTGAAATAAATAAATAAATACAATAATAAAAAAATAAAATATTTACATAAACCAAAATAAAAGCTGAGCCACGCCGCTAACACAAAGCAGTTTCAGCTCCAGTTAGGTGGTACTTTTTTGTAAATTCATCATGAAAGCTTTAAAATGTTTTTTAAAAGTAAATATAGTGTTTAATGCCCTCATCGGCGGCGGCAAGTCATTCCAGCATTTCGTAGCCTGGAAGCGGAAACTGCCGCGAAATGCCACAGTTCGATGCAGTTTAGTCGTCAGTGGAGCACGCGCAGTTCTTGTCCCGTATCTGGCAACGAGTGGCGAAGGTTTCAACTTATGAAACAAGTACTCAGGCTTTTCATGCTTCATAATACTAAACACTAGACATGCAAGGTGTAGTCTCCGACGTGATTCCATGTTTAACATATTAGCTGCATTCAAGTAGGGGGTAATATGACTACGCGGTGGGATTTTGAAACAAAACCTGCTGCAGGCGTTCTGAACGCGTTGTATTAAACGCTTTGACTTCGCTAGTAGACGAGGTCCCATAACTATATCTCCATAATTCAATCTCGATAGTATAAGAGATTCACATAGTGTTATTCTTGATTTCTCATTGATCAGGTTACGTATTTTGTATAGTACTTTTAACCTATACATACATGTTTTCACTACCCCTACGACATGTGACTCAAAACGCAGGCAACTATCGAACACCAGCCCCAGATTCCTACACTCCTCAACGCGTTCAACCCTTTGCCCGTCAATGTGGACCACCGGATTAACCTGCAAGATCTTTTTTACCTGATTTTTTGTACCCATAACCATAAATTTCGATTTCGAGGGATTGAGTAAAAGAGCGTTTCTGCGTGACCAATCCGCTACCTTACTTAGATCATCATTGATGTTATTAATGGCATAGGATATATTAACAGGCACTTCAGAGATATACAGCTGCAAGTCATCTGCATAACAGTGATACCTGCAGTACTGAATCTCAGACAGAAGATCTGCACTGTAAATAATAAAAAGTAATGGCCCAAGAATCGAGCCCTGCGGGACTCCCCGCGCAACAGTCCTCCAATCCGACACAATAATTTTCCCATTTTGATTGGTAAGCTTAACTGACTGGCGCCTCTGGTCAAGATAACTCTCAAACCATTTGAGCGACAAATCATGTATACCATAGTATTTTAGCTTACTTAAAAGTAGGGGAATACTAATACTGTCGAACGCACGCGAGAAGTCCAGCAACGCTAGGATAGTTCCACGACCTTCGTCTTGATCAGATAGTACATTATCAACCACATCGAGAAGAGCAGTGCCCGTGCCACGACCCTTACGAAAACCTGACTGATGCACTGGTAGGATGTTATTATTCTCGACATATTTAGAAAGCTGAGCATGAACCGCTTTTTCCAGGATTTTAGAGAAAAATGGCAGGATACTTATGGCTCTCAGATCTTTCAATTCTGTCGGATCGTCAATTTTGGGAAGAGGTGTGACATGTGCTTCTTTCCATGCAGTGGGGACGATACCAGTTTCAATGGACTTATTTATTATAGCCGTGATTATATGAAGCGTTCGTGGAAGAGTTAACACTATCATGTCTCCACTGACCCCATCACTCCCAACCGCATTTGACTTTATTGATATAATAATGTTGTAGATATCTTTTTCATCTATAGGGTTTAAGTTAAAAGTGGAGGTTCCGAAACTATTCGATTCAAAAAATGACAACTGAGAGGCTGGAATATTGTCACTGCCGGGTATATTCAAAAAGTGATCGTTTATTGCATTTGCATTGTCAAAGTTTTCCGGTAGCTTGTCACATTGGCTGGGGTCAGTTAAGATTTTATTTTTAATATTCTTCCAAAAAGTCTTTCCATCACTCGCTTTTGAATTGACATAGTGATCAAAAAAGGCACGTTTTTCACTATAAATACTTGTTTCTACCAATTTTCTTAGCTCTTTTAACGCGGTCTTATCACTATCTGATTTAGTCTTACGATATTTTGCAAGCGCTTCGTCCCGTAAATCAATCAGTAATCGAATATTATCCGTAATCCATGGCAGTGAAGTGTCAAATTTTTTTTTTACTGTTTTGCGAGGCGCGTGCCTATCAAACAAGCCTAATAAAATGGAGTTGAATTTTGACACCATTTCATCAACCGTAGGCAAAAGTAAAATAGATTCCCAGTCCAGTGAATTCAAATCCATATTAAATCTATCAACGTCCATGCTTTTAATAGGCCTGTAGGTGATACATCTGGTGGGCATTTTTTCTTTCTTAAGTACTAAAGTCACATTAACCATCGCATGACCCAGAGCAGAGCCCGTCACGTTTGCCACTGTTACCTCTCGAACAGGTGCATTAGTGCATACTACATCGAGCAGCGTAGCCGACTCCGCCGTAAAATGAGTAGGCTCCATAACAACCTGCTTAAGGTCCATGTATGTCAAAAATTGTTGGAACTTAACTGCGTTGCAATTTACCTTATCCAACAAGTTGATATTAAAATCACCCAGCAACACCATGTGATCGAACGCAGAGAATGAAATGACAGACAAGGTTATTGCGTCAATGAAGTTATCCACATTAACCCACTGTGGTCGGTATGCAGTACCAATTATCACGCGCTTCCCATTGACCTTCGTAGAAATCCACATCTGTTCAATATCCGCCTCAGGGTGTGTCTCATATCGAACCCTAATCTCTCGTTTGATATAGAAGGCAACCCCCCCGCCCCTCCCACCGCGCATGTGCACGGGCCGTGGCGTGAGGCGCAGTCGATAGCCGGGCACGGCCGGCGCGCGCGCCTCTTGCCCGGCCGGCAACCACGATTCATTAATTGCTATAATATCGGTATAGAAATCTAGGTATATACCATTTGTCAAGGGAACAACTATTGCAGAATAATTTGACTATTCCGTATGGTCTTTGTGGGAATGGGAATAACTCTATTGTAATATGTGATGGAACATACATATATATTTACATAAAAGTTCAAACCATATGTTCCAAAAGCAGAGCTATTCCCTGCATAAATACAAAAACCTATTAAAACCATTCATGTTTGTAGTCAGTGTAGCAAATATAACGTTAGAGTCACTTGGTCTCTTGGATTCAGACTAGAGATGGGCGTCGATTCAACGAACTAGTTAAAATCAACGTTGATCAACTGGTAACGAAACGACCGTCCACCGTCTACTCTTCAACTAGTAGAATTTAAAGACGACTAAAATCGAAAGTAGAGTCCCGCGAACTGGTGACAACGTTATTTAGTCGAGTGTTCAGTCCATTCGTCGAGACCGTCGATCGTAAACGGCAAAATTCGGGTGTCGAAGTGTTTAATGAACGAGTTACGCAAACTTGTACAATATAATTTGGTCGTTTGCTTTACAACGTAGAACGTCTTAGCGACGCAGAAAAAGCGGTTAGACTATACGAGACAATTTTTGTGACCGCGGGGGATGTGGAGTTTGCATCAGTGCGTTTGCAAACTCCTTTTGAATGTAACTGGCGCTTATGCTGCAATTCTAGAAAAACGATTTAATTTTGATTTAGGAATTGTCTCGCATTTTAAAAAAAGATGATTTGTCATAACAATGACTCCGATGGTCGAAGGTGGACGAGATCCCGATTTTAAGAAGAGAAAATAAATAGTTTGGAAGAGTTCCTGGTTGTGTTATTATCTAGGGACATTTCCATAGTATCTACTTAAATGACAACGGCCTTACAAGTGCAAGTCCTGAGCCACAACAGTGCGGACATGTGCGGCAAAACTTGAGTCGTGCTGCAGTGTCTGCTGACCTGTTTTGTGTAAGGCGACCTTCAGCGCCGGGCCATAGTTTAGCCAACACCGCGGATGGATTTGATGGCAGCTTCGAGGTTCATCAACAAAGTCGTCACCACCGAAGACTGTCAGACCCTCGCCTAGCAACTAATAAAATGTGTGGACCATCTAATAACTAAGCAGTTCATCATATGAAGGCACCATCTTCTGAAAGAAACGATCTTGATCATAATCAGAGACAATCAGTCACTCATGCTGCCCCATTATTTCCTCTAGTAGGCAACCCTCTGCCTTTATTAACGGTCAATCATCAACCATCTCATCCGATGAGCAAGTCAACCTACCACCAACGTCGCGGATCATATAAAAATATCGACATACAATCTAAGTCACATTCCTGAGAATTTAATGAAGTATAAGTCTGGGGTAATTAGTCACCTAAATCGATACCCGTAGACCGTATCGATGGCACACCATGTTCCTGGACCTTGGATCACCAGGCTTGAAAGACAGCATGGTAACATCGTCACCGACCGAGGTTATAAATACGTCGTGCACCCAGCGCCCGGTGACATTTCCGCGGCAGCTCTCTAGGTTATAACTTGAAATGTGCGGAGTTAGGGAGACAGAATCAAACACTCATCTAAGATTTCGCTTACGTTTCTATAGTTGACAATACAATATTTCATCTTATCTTATTTCCTATTGCAATTGGAAACCTAGTGATCCATATTTGGATTAGGGAATGTGTTGTCTTGCTTCTTAATTTATATTTTATTTTCTCGGTACATTTATTGAGCTTCAATATTTTAATCAACATGGACGCCTTGCAATCCCTCCTCTGTGAGATCCGCTTCTTTTCTCTGCCGGAGATCCGAGCGCGCCTGACACTTTTTTCGATGAAATTTTTAATCAAAGTTTTTGGGACGTGGGTGTCTTGGTCTGGGCCTGATCCGACCATCAGCTGCCTGCTGGATGCAGTGCCCGGCCATCCCCTGCTGTGCCCATTAAATCCGGCGCCCGATCTCCTGGATGTTCTCTACGCGGAGCTGGCGGTGATCTCACGCTGTGGGAGCTAGATGTCGAGCTCTCCGCCAGCGGCCTGTTTTGGGTCGTGCACTGGAGACCCATTGATTTGCTGAGACTTTTTGACTAATGTGTGTGTGTGTGTGTGTGACTGTTTTTTTTTTTACTATTATTTTTATTAAATATTATCGTTTAGTTTTTTATAAATTCTTTTTTTTTTTATTATACAATTTTTCTTTTATATTTATTTGTTTTGTTCTGTTTGAAAATATACTTTTAGCAAGATAGTTTTTTTTTAGTTACATTTTATTTTTTTATTTATTAATTTTTT